>PGIR01000092.1:0-159758 GCA_002812735.1 Scedosporium dehoogii
TTTTTTTTACGTTGTATTCCGGACGTACCATCCCGCATTAACCCTCTCCAATGCGTGTGGGATTAGTTCAACAAACGACCTCGGAGATACCCTCATCGAACGAATCGTCGCATTGCATTGGCGTCCCAGAATTTCATATTCTCAAACCTTTTTCAATACCTACAAAGATCCCCCAGCACTGCCCGAGGCATTTCCGCTCCCTTTCGAGGATCACCGGTAATACAGAGCAAGGGAAAGTCAAGCGCCTCGGTGTTATAAGTACGAAGGATACAAGGTTGGAAGACTAGCAACACATTTGGAGCGTCCCCCGAGCTCCACGTTTCGCGTGATCAAAAGAATAAGAGAGACACATCATTGATGGGTATTATCACAGGGGGTCGGCACTGGCAGGATGAGCAGATCCCGGGACCGCCCCCCCTTTGTCAGGAAGCAAGGGAGCGTGACGATCGCCCACTCTCGAGCGAGATCAGAGATCAAATCGGTCGTGGCGGCGGTAACAGACCTGGACGGAGTGGGCGCTGACGCATCTGGACACACCAGCAGTAGCGTGGGCAGTACAAAGTTACAGAAGTGTGAAGCAGTATCCCGGAAGATGACGGAGGATGGGAATGGCTTGATGAGAGCAAGTTTTTTTTTCTCCTCCCCCTAAAAATGGATTGGGGGTTTCTTCCTTCTTTTCTGCCCCCAAATCTTCCTCTCTGGTTAGTGACGAAAAGAAAGTGGCAGGGGAATAAATTTACGTTGGCAACGGGAAAAGAAGAGACAACTTGGCCAAATTATCTCAGCACTCGAGCAAACCTCTCCAAATGGCGGGATTATATGGAGAGCACACTCAACCTAGGAGAGGGGCCCCCAAGACAAAGATCGACAGCTTGGGCTAACAATCTAAACTGGGAAAGAATGGGCACACGTTGAAACATGGTGGCTCCGGAAAAAAGTATCGAGATTCTGGTGAATGACGACTCTAGCGTCTAGGTCTCCAATTCGGGTAATTGACTATGACTATCCGGCTGTGACCGCATCGTACATCCCCAGACGTGAACTAAAAGCCAAAGCATGACTCTCTACGAAGTAGAGCTTGCATATTTCGTAGTCGCGCATCAATTCCGACAAAATACGAGACTCCGTTTTTTTTTTTCTTTTTCCGTTGATATTTTCTCCCCTTCAGCCCGTTCTAGTCAAGAGCCCTGGGAACGACTGGCCCTGCTGTGCTGGAGCTCTGCAGCAGGATGCAGCATATTCAAAGTTGTGCAACCGGATGGCTTTTCCGCAGAGAAGACCATCGTCCGAGTACGTGGATGCGGACGTGGAGGTTACATCAAATTTATAGCTGTATCATTGGGGTTTTAACTGTTTGCCCCGAGTAGCACCGTCCACAAGGATCAAATCAATTTAATCTACATTACTACTGCGACTACGAAGTACAAACCACAAATCCCGCGAGGGAGGTGTGAACTAGTAAGAAAAAGAAGAAAAAAAAATCAGAGGAAGGAAAAAAAGGAAAATGGGGAATCGAATCACTTTCAATATGACCACTTATGAGGGAGCAGGAAAAGGATCAACCTAGCTTCGTCTCAGTTCCACCTTCGTGGCGGGATGGACGCCACTTAATTTGGGGCACGAAGCATGTCCGTTCATTGTTCACTGCCGACAACAACAGCACAATGGCTCCGAAGCAGCAAAAAAGCAGGCAGACCTCGGAACCACCATTTGTCCGTCAATCGGCAGATTCATTGATTCGTGGTTCGTTGTTAACCGTGGTCAATTGTAAGAGTAGACTTGCGAAGTAGGAGGGTCGTGCTCGGCTTCTTGTCGCCATCCGACCCGACCGTCTCATGTTCCCAACTTTGTTCGTGTTGTCACGGACTCGGGTTCCTATTCCATTCACTGGTGGTATCATTTTCGCGTCTGATTCCAAATTGGTGATGATTTCAATGTACTCCGTAGTTTATTCGAGGATCGGGACCTGGGGTCCGAACGTCTGGACGCGCCAGGTAAGCAAGCATATCTCCAGATGAGGTGTCGATCGAGATCGCCGAAAATCGGACGGTCCAGCAATAGCAGCCTGGAAAGCTATCGGAAGGCAGTCCCGTCTCATACGAAGCCTGCGCAAATGCATTGTATCAAGCAATATCTCACGTACACCGTTGATGTAGTTACCAAAGGATGCTACTAGTGTATGGCATTGATGCGTCTCATGCCTTAATGAGTGCCTTTTGATGGGAGAGACCACGAGAGGATCTGTCGATCGACGCACAGCATTTTCGGATACGCTACTGCCGATTCCTACTTGCTGCACCTTGATAAAAGTGAAAAAAAAAAAAAAAAAAAGAGAGGAAAAACAGGGGAACCAGCCTGGCTAGTCTTTCCTGATGCTGTAACATGCAACAACCATCGACCTGGCGAGCTGTGATGCATGAATATATGCACGATAGGTGCAAGTGTTTACTTCTTGCTCTGTATGTTCCAGGACTGCCTGTCACTGCCCACGAAGCTGGCTGTTGCTGGGACAGACAGAGACGGAAGGCGGTCGACCCCCCAACTCGACATTTCCTTCACAGTCTATCCTTCATACCTTGGTATTACCTGCGACCTTCGGTGGACATGGTTTTGAAGCTGGCCTGGCTATTTTCGACCAGGAGCATGCACGTCAGCCAAGCTGGATCCGACTATTCACGCCGCTTGGGGACTAGCCTAGCCTAACCTGGGGGCCAGTTCGCCTTTGCCTAGTCGTACGCCGAGCGGAGATTAGACCGGTCAATGTGAGAGGGCGTGAATTGGGTCAATCCAATAGTGCGATGGTCAAAGTCAATGGATTAGTTTCCAAAGTCGACGCGGAGAAGAGCTACTATAGACGATTCGCTTAAGACTTGTCGTTAATATCGGATCCGCCCATCCGTAATCCATCATCACATCAAGTCTTGATCAATGCTTCAATGTTGATCAACGATTGATCCCAGACCAGCCCGGTTTGCCACTGCCATCAATTTGCAACCCGCCCCCTCCCCGGCCCCCCCGTCCCCCTTCCCCTTTGCTATGCAGCCGCCCCAGACCATTAAATGACCAGTGCAGAACCAACGACCGGCAGATCGCCGATCACTCGAGTTGATTCGTTGGAGCTTGTTCAGCATGGGACAGACACGGGACACAGGGCAGAGGCACATGCAGCGGTGTGAGTTCCGAGACCTGACATCTTGATTTGTTGATTCTTCATCAATCGATCTGTTGCCTAGCTTCGCCAAATGTTAGCACTTGCCCCCTAATGTGAATTCAGTGTGATCAATGATTGATCGGGTTCGCCTGGCGTTCCCCTTGAGAATGCTGTATTACTCGGCACATCATAGCCAATAACTGCCAGGCTGGTTTTGCTTTTCCTGCTTGCCTGCATACACCTCAACGTCGACGCGTGAATCAACCGCTGGATCTTTGCCTTTACCTCGAAAGAGCTTGGGTCTTGACCAGCCACTCCCTCTCATCTCTCGATTAGGCCGCGCCCCCTTTCACATTTGCAGTTGGAGTCTCCTCCGAACTCTCCACTAAAACCTCCACATGCCGAACGGAAGAAACCCGCGCCATGAGCATGAAATTTGAACCCTCATCAGCAGATCAACATTGCGGTTATTTTCCACTTGCCCACTACTTCGTAGTGTAGTCCGCTTTGGGCCGTTGAGACCCAAACTTGTCTCAGCAAGTTCAAGTTGCCTTTCCTTGAGCTAACGAAAGCGCGATCGGCAGGAAAGACCCATAGTATATGGGGGCACCAGTCTCCCAGAGATGGGGAACACTTAATAACTCCCCCCGTTCCCGTCCTTGACCCACACGATCCACATTGCTAGAGGGTGGGATACACCTTTGTATCAAGTAAAGAATAAGTAATCATAAAATAAGACCCAACAGTAGAAGGAGAAAACTGATCGTCGGCCAGCATTACGTAGTGAAGTCGCTGATCAGAAGTCGACAAACTCCTGAAAAGCGGCGGACTGTTGTGTGAATGTCCTTGTACCCTTTTAGCGCGAGGGCTCAGAATACGCGCCGGAGTTCGAGATCGGGTGGGTGAGGCCAAACTTACACTACTCCGTACTGAGTAAACTTCATCGTCTGCTAGCGACTACGAAGTAATGTTAGTTTATCACTATCCCTTTCGGGAAGCCTTGATGATGTGCAGACCGCTACTCTCCCGGCAGAGGTGAAGGGCTAGTGTAGGCAGCCAGGTATACACTACGAAGTACGAATACTTCGTGCTTGGTCGATAGATGACCTTTTGGACATCCCAAGTGAAATAGTTCCGATTTTTAGCTTGGGGGATTAGCACTACGCAAATCAGCTCCACTACGACAGGAGCGGAGACAAGAACCGACGACGTTCATGCATTTCTCGCATCGCATCTCCACTGCTACTTTTTGTGCTTTGATCTCACATCAGGTGGCGGAGTACGGAGTACGAAGTATTCCGTACATGCTCATAGGTGCTTCATCCATGACATTTAATACATTTTAATCCTCTCAAAAAGATATCACGTTGGCGCCTCTTGTGTGAAGCACTGCAGCAAGACGCGTTCCCCCTGTTGGGTCGTGGGACGGCACTCGTTCAAATCTCCGAGTTGGAGGGACGCTCAGCCCCACGACCGCGAAAACCCCCTCGCTTCCCCTGCTGGCGTGGGAGAATCGGATTGGTACAGACATTCAGTCACTTGAGCATGGGCGCACAAACGGTCTGATACGATATGCAAAGACAAGTTGGGCAAAACACATCACATTCTCTTACCTTCGTCACATCAACCTCATCAACCTCGGGAGCGCTAACTTCTCTGAAGATATCTAAGAATAGCTGTGGGAGATACGAAGTACGAGGTCAGAGCGCTCCCTCGCCGACTTTTTGCCTGAAAGGAGGAAGCGCAAAAATAACAGTATTACTTCGTGCTGTTCTTACTTCCTGGAATCCTGGGCGTTGCTACAGTTTCTTCTCGATGACTAGGAGCGGGCGCGAAAACAACTAACCTGTCCATGTTCTCTTTTCGGAAAAAAAGCACTGGTGATATCTCTGCTTGGTGTACTGTCTCTCATCATCTCATCCCATTGCTTTTTGAGAACTCAGCCCTCAGTTTTAGTTTAATTGCGACTTTGTCGCTCTCTCGTCGTATCTTGACGCGTCTCAACCGACGCTCCTTGCATTTGTCGCATAACGAAGGAGGCACTATTTGTGATTCAACGGCCCGCGTCGAACCAATTTAATGAAGAACGTGGCTGATGGACTTTTTGTGATACAGATGGACTCCAGCACGAGATTCAAACACGAGGTTTGACCTCTTCACCAGCAAAGCCGTTATGGGCCCCCCACCCCCATCACCCCCCCCGCTTCACCCCCCATCATCGCCATCATCCATCACCCCCAACCTGTGCCACTTCAAGTTGGGCAGTTGTGTTCACAATTTCTCCCTGAATATACACTAATGCTGAGAGATGACGACGGACGACTGGGAGCACAGGCCACAAGCTAGCAATAGATCAGTGTTGATGTCCAGCCGTTGTCAGCCATCCCGTCCGGCACTTTCATGGAGGTCCACGGGGTAATACTACACAACCAACACAATTGCAACAGGACTGGGGAGTTCCGAGTGAGTACCTCGTAGTAATGGTGGGCATTGATCATTGAGCAATTGTAAATGTACCTGTGTAGAAGTGGTCCATGCTGGACGCAGGAGTTGAACACAATCTACGAAGTACTTTGTATCGTTAAGCATCCACTGTCCTTAACTTCTGACATAAGCTGGAGGGCAAAGACGTGGGGACATTTTGAAGTGAGTTAGTTGCACCAAGTCCCTTCACCGCTTTGGAGGGACCAATTCTGCCGTGGGAATTTTTTTGCCCCACTAAAATTTTGGCTGCACCTGCGCTCCATCTCTATGCTTCGAAGGCATCTTCGAGTCTCAAAACCAACAACGCACCAATCGATTACAACCAACATGGTCGTAAAGAAGAAGTCAAGCAGAAGCTCGGGGGCCTCTTCGGCCCCTAGCCGAATCACCGACTCCCGCTTCGCGAGTTTCGAGACCGATCCCAGGTTTCGCCTCCCTTCGTCGAAGAAGACTAAGACGACCATCGACAAGCGTTTCGCGCATATGCTCAAGAGCGAGGATTTCTTATCCAGTGCCAAAGTGGATAGGTACGGCAGGAAGCTAAAGTCCGACGCCGGAAAGAAGGCGCTGCAAAACTTATACCGCCAGGAAGAGGAAGACGAAGAGGAGGAGGGGGGGAATGAAGACGAGAACGAAGGTGCTGAGGAAGCCGGATCTAAGTCTCAATCGGAGGGCGAATACGAAGGAGATGAGGGCAAAGATACTGGTCGGCCTTACGATCCCGCTAGAGATGGCGGTTTCTCATCTTCTGAGTCTGATTCCGAGAGTGAAGACGAAGACGCCGTGAAAGAGGTGGAACTCGATACCTCTGCTAGCATGCAGAGGTTTGCCGACGAGCAAGCCGATGTCGAAGAGGGAGAAGTCACAAACAGGATAGCCATCGTCAACCTGGACTGGGACTACATCAAATCCCACGACCTCATGGCGTTATTTATTAGTTTCCTTCCCCCGAACGGCAGGGGCAAAATCGAACAGATATCCATATACCCCAGCGAATTCGGAAAGGAGCGCATGCAGCGAGAAGAGCTCGAGGGCCCTCCCCGAGAGATTTTCCACAACTCCAAGAAGCAAAAGGATGAATCGGACGACGACGACTCTGATAGCGACGCTGCGGACGAGAGGATAAAACAGGAGCTACTTAAGGAGGAGGATGACAAAGATTTCGACAGCGATGCTCTTCGTGCATACCAGCTAGATCGCCTACGGTATTACTATGCGGTCATGACGTGCTCCGATCCGAAGACGGCGCACACGCTATACGAAGCTACGGACGGTACAGAGTATCTATCGTCGTCTAACTTTATCGATCTCCGATTCATTCCCGACGACGTTACTTTTGATGACCAGCCTCGAGACGAGTGTACCTCCGTCCCCGATGGATACGAGCCTGTCGAATTTGTCACCAACGCCCTGCAGAGCTCCAAGGTAAAGCTTACCTGGGACATCCACCCCGAGGAAGCCGCCCGGAAACAGTCGATGAAGAAGGCCTTTAGCGGGAGCAGGGCGGAGATGCAAGATAACGATTTACGCGCCTATCTTGCGAGCGATACCGAGGACGAAGCGGCTTCCGAAGAAGAGGGAGAGGAAGAGGGCGGTCTGTCCAAGAAGGAGCTAGCGAAAAAGAAGCTGAGAGAGGCACTTGGACTCGGAGACGAGTCGACAAGCAAGTCGTCCAAGGATGGACCCGTCGGTGACATGCAAATCACCTTTACTTCTGCCCTCATAGAAGATCCCAAGAAGAAGGCCGGAAAGGAAGAGGTAGAGGAGACGACGATAGAAAAGTACGTCCGCAAGGAACGCGAGAGGAAGCAAAAGAAGAAGGAAAAGGCCGTCGCCAAGCGGGGAGCTGACGACGGCTCCGGCGACGATGAGGAGAACGTCTTCCAAGACAACGAAGCTGCCGGCGAGACCGAAGATCTCGGCTTCGACGATCCGTTCTTCACGACCGAGGAGCCCGCCGTCACCAAGTCCCAGCTCCGGAAAGAGGAGCGCCGCAAGAAGCGCGAAGCAAAAGAAGCCGAGAACGCCCAGAACGCCGCCGAGAAGGCGAAGCTGCAGCGCATCATGGACGACGGCGCCGAGGAGGACGGCATGTCGCGCTTCCAGCACTTCGACATGAAGGAGATCATCCGCGCCGAGAAGGACAAGAACAAGAAGAAGAAGAAGAAGAAGGGTAAGGGCAAGCACGGCGAGGAGACCTCTTCGAGCAACCTCCAGGAGGGCCAGAAGTTGCAGCTTGACGACCGTTTCAAGTCGCTGTTTGAGAGCCATGAATATGCTATCGATACGTCGAACCCTGCGTATACTCGTACGGAGACGATGCAGAAGATGTTGGACGAGGGGAGGAAGAGGAAAAGTGGTGACCGTGACGGAGAATCAAAGGACAGGAAGAAGAAGAAGGCTAGGAGGGATGTGGGCGGGGATGATAATGTTGATTTAAGCGGGCTTGTGGCCTCGGTTAAGGAGAAGACGAAGAGGAAATCTAGGGCATAAGCAAGGGGTTCTGTTGTCGTGTGGCGGGTTCAAGGGAGAAAGAGCTCTTCGTGAGCAAGTATGTACATGGCACCATCACTGGAGTTACTGGTGGCTCTTTTATTTGATCAACGTGTGGAAGGTATCGAGTCTGCACTTAAAAAAGCATTCGCTACTTGTTTTGGAGTCCTCTAGATATGTCGATATTCTTTGCAAATCATTCCGGTTTTTTCGTTGTTCTGGGTTTATCCATCCCATTCCCTTCCACCTAGTATGCATGCAATCGTAAAAATAATACACCGATAAATCCACAGCTCTAACCCCAAGTACCTCCACCACCACCAGACCTTCCAACCCTCCTCTGCGCACTAAGCCTCCAATCATCCGGCCCCTCAAACCTATTAAACAACGGCTGGATCCTCTCAGCCTGCTTCCTCTTCGACAGCCTATCCGTCGGCGCAACCTTGAAAAACGTCGGCGCCGCCTCGACCAACCACTTGGGCTCGATGACCGTCGTCCAATGCATGTACTCCTTCGTCGTGAGCACGAGCTCATGGTAGATGACCCACTCGGCCTGCTTGCCGAACAGCGCCGAGCTGGGATGCAAGTACACGGGGGTTCCCTCGATGAGGGTCTTGTAGCCCTCCTGGGGGTCCTTGCGCGCCGAATGTCGGAAGAAGCCGGAGCAGAGAGCCTGCCGCACCTTGTGGGTGTCGCGGCCGCACGAGACGATGGGATGGCGGTAGCGCTCCATGATCTTGACGAGCTGGTCGCGCACGTCCTTGGAGCGCTTCATGGAGCGGTGTTGGATGTAGTTCTCGAAACACCAGGCGTTCTGGTACCCGCTGCGCTTCCAGCTGTTGTAGACGTTGAGCAGCGTTAGGTGGTCGCCGTGCGGGTCGTGGAACTTGGCCTTCTTCTGGTCGGCTTGCGTCTGCTTCTCCTTGGGTCGGTAGAAGACGTTCATGCCTAGCATCGCTACGATGCTAAGCATTTCGTCGGAGCAGCCCAAGTCGACGGAGGCGATAAGGACTTTAGCGAGGGACGGCTCCATGGGGAAATCGGCCATCTTGCGCCCGAGGCGGGTGAGGAGGCCCTCGTCGTCAAGAGCGCTGAGCGCGTACAGCTCCTCGAGGGCTGTAAGCATAGTGTTGACGGGAGGCGGGTCCATGAAGTCAAAGTTGATAAGATCGTTGATCCCCATGGCTTTCAGCATGAGAATAGTCAACGACAAGTTCTGCCGCTGGATTTCCGGAATGGTAGTCGGTAGCATTTCGGTTTGGTATGCCGCCTCGGTGTATAACCTGAAGCATTTTCCGGGCCCAGTTCGGCCGGCTCGACCTGCTCGCTGGTTTGCCTGGGCCTGTGAAATTGGTGTGACAACAAGCGAGTCCATACCGAGCTTCGGATCATAGGCGTTCTGTTTCACGAAGCCTGGATCTACGACGAAGTAGATGTCGTCAATGGTAATGGATGTTTCGGCGATATTTGTCGCAATGACGACTTTCCTAGTTCCCGGTGGCGCTGGTTCGAAGATTCGGCTCTGCATTTCGCTCGGCAGAGCCGAGTAAACGGGAAGAATGAGGAGTTCTGGTACATCAGGGCCAAGGGCTTTCATACGCTCATATAAAATTTCGCATGAGGTGTCAATCTCCTCCTGTCCTGTTAAGAAGAGGAGAATATCTCCTTTGGGTTCCGTCAGGTGGATTTGCATGACTGTGAGAAGGGCAGCCTCAAGGTAATCACTCTCGGGCTCTCTCGAATATAGGATTTCCACAGGGTACGTTCGTCCAGGAATCGTAAAGATGGGGCACTCGTTAAAGTAGCTCGAGAATTTGTCCGCGTCGAGGGTCGCAGAGGTGACGATAATCTTAAGATCCGGCCGACGCTTCACCGTCTTCTTTAGAAGGGCGAAAAGGACATCCGTGGCGATGGTTCGCTCGTGGGCCTCGTCCAACATGATAACAGAGTAGCGCTTCAAATCGCCATCCATGAGGATCTCTCTTTGTAACATACCGTCCGTCATGTACTTGATTCTGGTCGAAGGAGTAGTTGTGTCGTCGAAACGAACCGTGTATCCGACCTCTTCGCCAAGCTTACAACCGACTTCCTCGGAGACACGCTTAGCAACGGACATGGCTGCGACACGACGCGGCTGCGTACACCCGATCATGCCATGGTTGGCAAAGCCTGCTTCAGCAAGATACTGGGTGAGCTGGGTGGTTTTGCCGGATCCCGTCTCACCAACGACGATGAGGATCTGATTCTCCTTCACGGCGCTGATGAGCTGAGACCTAAAGACGAAGATGGGGAGGCCCTCTCGCTGCTCCTTGATGCTGAGGTTGGTTCGCTTTCCAAAAGACTGGTCCCTATTCTGGACGGTCTTCTTCCACTCTGGTACGACGTCCGATTTTGCGTTTATCCGGGCCTTTCGTAGCTCGCTTGCAAATGTTCGCTTATCGGGGTCCGCCATGGGGTCATGCCACTGCGCCGATAAGTCATCCTTTGGCGCCGCATGCGCCTCCGCATCTGCCTCCTGTTGGCGGGCTTCCTTCCTATCCCTCACGAGAGCCGACCCCGTTACAGCCGCGCGGTTCATCGAACCGTCAGGAGCCTTGACAACGCGAATCGGAGAAAGTTCCAAGGACTGCTTTGTTTGGCCAACCAAGAAGGGGGGTTCCTCCTCTCGGACTTCAATATCGACATCCTCCTCCAGCTCCATGCCACCGTCTTCCTTATGGACTGCTTTCGTCTCCTCCTCGAGTTCGGGAAAGTCCGATGCCTTGGCGACTCCCGAGCGGATGAGCTGCCGTATCTCCCATCTGTCCGAATCTGTCAGTTGCTTCTTGTGCCTTGGCGGCTGTGGATTGCGGAATGATGCGGGCTGGTCGACGAAGCCGTGTCGGCTTCCCAGGGCCTCCATGTTGGCACCGGATCCAAAGGCGGGAGCTGGGGCCGCGAGATCCTCGCCGGTGTGTTGGTCAACATCCTTGAGCGACAGGCCTATCCTGGTTCCTTCGATGCTGACGACTTTGACCTTGACGGGCTCACCCATAGATACCACCTCAGAAGGGTGGCCAATACGCCGGCCTTCGGCCAGTCTCGATATATGTATTAAGCCGGTAGATCGTCCTTTGATACCTTCGAGGGACACAAATGCGCCGAAATCCTTAACACCCGTGACCTTTCCATTATAGATCTTGTCCATAATCGGGGCGGGGTCCAGTTCTCCTTGGTACCTCGGTGGCGATCTCGACCTCGATCTGTATTTCTTCCTCCGCGAATCTCGGTCTCGCGATCTGTCGCGTGACCGATCTCGTTCTCTATGGTTGCGTCTCCTCAAATCTCTGTCGCCATCCTCGGGGGAGCGCGAACGTTTTCGCGACTCTTTCGACTTGCGTGGCCTCCCTCCTAAACTCTCCAGCTGCGCCAGGGTATCATCTATCGCATCGCCATTCGACTCAGGCGGGACTTCCTTGTCGGGAAGCGCCAGCCCTGAGAATATCTTTGCCTTCTCCTCATTACTTCGCGTCGGATGCTCTTCCTCTTCGACCTTGTTCGCGCCGCCTTGCTTCTTCTTGAGCTTCGGATGTAGTGACCTGCACAGCCGGTCTATGCTCTCGACTAAACTCGCAGGGAAATCGGCGCCGATAGATTTTAGCCTCTGTTTGAAAGCGGCAAGGTCTTCGCATTCGAGTCGCTGGGCGATGATGAATTCGGCGAGGGTCTTGTCGGAGACGCCTGTGTGGTTGTTAATTTCGGCTTGTACTTTGGAAGCCAGAGCAAACTGCTCCAGCTGTAGGAGGTCGTCCATCTTGGAGCGCCTGGCCACGTCTATTGGGAGGCGATGAACGAGACTTCGATGTTGATGGTTGCACGGTGTCTGAAAGGAAGACTAAATAATACTGCTGAATATATCGATTATACCAGCCTTGGCCGAATTCGCGACAAGAAAAAAAATCCGATGACTAAGCAAACATTTTGGTCCAAATCACAATTGAGCAGGAGTTGGGTGGCGACATCCACCAAGCATTCTGGAGAAAGTTCTCGACCATATCCATCTCCACGTACAGAGGTCTCGCTCACCTTCAGCCGAACCAAGAAATAAGACTAATGAAAAAATCTGTCCAAAAATTGGGAATAATAAAATAGAAAGAAGTGTTCTCATCCATGATTTCTCCAGAAGTGGAATTCCTAGACCGCCGGCTTGACCAGTTCTCCCCATACTCTGGGAAGCACACTCCATGGCTTTTCGTCGCCTTGAATACTATCGATATTCTCCCATTCTCCAGCTGCCGCCACGATCGCTCTCATATCTCGCGTTAAGTTGCAGCCGCCAATAAGCTTTCTCCAGCTTGGGTTCCAGAAGTCTAGACGCCATTAACAACTGTCTTTGTGATGTAAAGAGGTCTCACGGGAGCACTTACATTGGATTGCGGCAGTGATACAGTCCGAGTTACGGTGATGTTCCCAGAATATGAACTTCCCGCCAGGTTTCAGCAGCCGGTAAAGCTCCTTGATGACGGCTTCCGGGTTGTCCACCGAGCACAGAACCTGAATGCTCAGGACAGTATCCACGCTCTCCGCAACAACGCCGTACTTTTCTAGCACGTCGCTATCTTCCACACGGCATGTAACGAGCTCATAAATGCCTTCAAGACCGTTTTTCTTGATCTGTATCTCAATATCTCGTGTGAAGTGCGGATTGCTCTCCACGCCAACGATACGAGTCACCTTTTTCCTGTCGAGGCGGTGCAGTTGGTTACCCATTCCGGGGCCGAGTTCGAGTACCACACCACTAGAAGCTGGGACAAGAACCGGGATAGCTGTTTGATTTTGCTCAAAGCGGCAAAAATGCTCATCTATTTGGCTTTCAGTGTCAACCGGGTATAGAAACTCCTTAGATGCATGTAGTTAAGAATACGAAAACACACTCAGCACTTTAAACCACAGATAAAATCCCGAGTCTAGGAGATATTTGAGGTTGAAAAGATCATGGTATCTGCCACTGAAAAAGGCCTCTCTCGATTGGACATAGATGGCTATAGAAATAGCATCAGCTCGCAGGCTTCGTCAATGTTACGATAAGGTCTGCTGTCATACCCCAGATGCCGTATCGGATGGGGTCCCATGGCTCGGTATAGCTGCGGAAGCGATCCTTGAGGTTCCAAGGCATCGTGAAGTCTAAGAGTCTAGATAAGCATCGATAGAGTGGCGAACCTAATGTTATTTGGTTAGGCGAAAGGAACAGTTCACATCCCGCAACAGTCAAAGACTCCAAACCTCTATATACCATTTGTCAATACGGAAAGCGGGATTCGAAGGCGGATGATTCCCCCGCTATTAAACCTCGCATAACGTCAAGAGAGCCCGGGCGGTTAAAATCCTTAATTGCAACACCGAATCACGAATGTACCAGGCAAAGTGAGCGCTCGCCACTAAGTCGAGTCGTTAGATCTATGGAACATGGTAGTGAGATGCTTTCCCGGGTTACCTTCTTGAGTATACGCCTACGTATATTGGCATTCATTTATAATTGTATCTATCTAGCATCGAAATCAAAGAGGGATTGATGCACGAGACAAACATATCCATCCGCCGACCGCACTTATCTGACCAGAGCGTCTAGGACCTAGGACTACTCATTACGTCCAACTAAGCTGATAAAACATTGGCGAGAGAAAGTAATACAGCATAAAATCCAGGAATTCAATCATGCACTTAATCTTTGCCTCCGGGGCCTGCAAGGCACAAGTGGGGCGGGTGGTTCCGTTCGGGGCTCGGCAGACGCGTTCTCTCGCCGCCCCGCATGCGGAGGCGGAATGAGAGGATTTAAGGCCCGAAGTTGGCCTTCTTACAGGACAGGCAGAAAAGGAAGACAGGGTAACGGGCTAAAACATACCTGTCGGCCATCTTGCGTCATACTTATTAGGGAAGGATCTCATAGATGAGAAAGCAATGAGTCGAGCTACTATGAATCTGCATAATCTGACAACTTGCCATCGCTTTTTCAGAGACCGTCTAGTAAGATCTTGATCCTTTTTATCCTCGGGTCACTCTCTTGTAAGCTGGCTTAGTGGTAAAATCAATGGAAGTGTTTGAAACAAAAAGTTAGCATTTAACGGTTGTGATTCATTTCAGCCAGCCATCTTGTCTCCGACACTGGAGCATTGACTGCTTGGAATATTCGGGCCCGATTCTACTCGTACTACTAGTCGAGGTTCTCTGGTAGTTCTGAACTGCAATTACAGTCAAACCATAATGAGGCTCCACAAGCTGAGGTTGGCACACGTCTCTTAGTCGAGGTCTAGCCCACTTGGCCTTGCATCGTCCTGTTGGATGTGGTCTCGACACGTCAGACACCATGGCAGACCATCCCTCCACAGCTACGGAAACGTCTGCCGTCCATCAGAGAGAAGTTACCGGGACGCAAGAAGACCAATAGACCTCTCTTCAAGATCGTAAGAATTTCGCGCCTGATCACCGCGCCACCCCCAAATGCATACTACCGCCCCGTTCACCCAGGGTTTGGGGCAGAAATCATTCCCCTCTCTCTCTACTATTCCGAACTTCTCTGCTTCTCCTGAACGATATGATCACAAAGAGATATCGGATGTCAGTGATGAGCGGGGTGTTCCTGTACTGCGCCCCCAACCGGCGGTGGGTTAGGTTGCGAAATACCTTGCGTGGATGAGCCGCATATCAAGGATTGTGAGGATCCTTGTCCACTATCCCGCGTATGGAATGGCGAGAGGGGAACATCTAGGCAGCGATAACGTCTCTGCTTCTCGAGGTCATGAAGCCGCCCGGGTTTATCTTCCGACATGAGAGAAAAAAAGCCAAGCGGTAAGTGTCCTGAACAGCCCCCTTCCACTCTATAGGCATCGCGTCAGCACCGAAGGTGTAAGATAAGCCCAGCAAACGTCTCGTTCTTCACTTTGGAGAGTAAGTCTCATGAGACGTCTGCCATGAGCTGCCAACTAGAGGACTTCTCGTACACCTCGGAACGATGACGAGGTCGGAGGCAGCTTCATCACCGAACATCCCTGGCATGATGGGTCCTGATCATGAAGCGTTAGTACTTGCAGGGAGCTAGGTTATTGGGGCGAAGCCAAAGGGATCGTGGTGTGGTTTAAGGGTTGATTTGGCCAATTGACGTATCCACAGCACTCGCATCTGACCAATTCAGAAGGACGCGGGTTGGAACGTTGAACGGGATTCTGATATGTGTGAAATGAGATAAGATTTGATGGCTTCAGCCCAAGTCAAGGTCGGCCTGATGAGTGTGGGGTTGAGGCGCCCTGACTAATTTCTGGAAGCCCAAGTCTTCGCTGTCGGCGAAGTCGGTACTGCCTCAATAGTGGCGGGGGCGGAGTGAATGCGTCACCAACGGCTCAGATAGTGTACATTGGGGAGAATAAGTGGTACGAGGATCAGTGAGTGGTTGCCTCCGCATTCTGCACTAGGACAATGTACCACAAATTGATGGTCGAGGTCCCTGCTTCAGCTGAGTAAATTGGAGCATTCCCACTTGCGCTTGTCCAATCAATCCTGTAGAGGGGTCTCTCTCGCGCCAGGAATCGCAATCTCTCTTCTGAGATGTACGAAGGAGGCACCAGCCCGCCGGAAAGGAGTGGCTGAGATGCCTGAGCAGAACAGCCCGAACAAACACTTTGTTGTGGAGTGGTACCGCCGCCGCACAGAGATTGTACATCATCGCCTTGCTGGACTTTTTCAACTTTCCTACTTGGGGCATTTGACGCCGTTTCATCCATCTGCGATTTCTGTAGCTCCCGCAGGGTCCCTTGCCTTGGTCCGGACTGGGGGATCCGCGTCGCCACTCATCGCGCCAAGAAATCCCTTCTCGTCACCACTTGTTGCCGTTGCTTCCTGGCGGCCTCGCACTTTCAATCTCTCGCCCTTGCACCTTCCTGCTCTGAGGAAATTCACCAAGCACATGCCGGGAGGTCCAGTCCAGTCCCACTAACAACACTTTGTAGAATGAAGGTCGCCGTTTCCCATTTTAAACCGCTCTCGTCCCCTCCCTTTCGCTTTCCCCGTCAATCCGACCCGGCCCACTCGACCACTTCTTGACCTTGTTCCAATTGTCCAGTTTCAACTCGCGGTCACCCACACGTCACTCGACCTCCAACCTCGTCCTTTATTCCTCTTTTTCCCCTTTCATTTCCCCCACGTAGATATCAGATCTCAGTGTCTTACTAAACTTACCCACTTCCATTGTCCTAAGACTCCGAGCAACCCGTCCAAAAGAGGCAATTTGAACATCTCCACTGACTGCACTCTTTTACACCACATCCACCACATCCACCACATCCACCACGCCCCACCTTCCCACATCTCTTCTTCCCAGCCTGGATAGGCCCCTTCAGACCTTAAATGAACAGCACACTTCAACGTAGTCAAACGATGAGCAATAAAGAAATTCCTCATCGAGACGACCTGGTCGACTATGGCCATGCTGTGGCTGGACAGTAAGTTGATTTCCTTTCCATGCCCCTTCTGCAGTCAAACGATATCAACAACAATTACGATTGGGAGGGCAATTTGGTCAGGTATTTTTTTTTAAAACGCATTACTGACTGCTCCTGGCAGTGCTGGCGTTCTTTCAGATGCCGATGGGGAGCTTTTCATAAAGCCTTGTACCCAGAAAGAAATTGATTTCTATCAGTCAGCAAGCGAGAAGTTTGCAGAGTTTACTGAAATTATGCCTCTCTTCATGGGAACTCTCTCGCTTTCTGATCCTGCTGAGGTTAGCTCGGCCGAGGAAGATTTCCCTCCCGTTGATGTCGCAGCTGCTCTACTGCAAGTGGCAGAGACTGCATCTGCAGTTGCAGTACCACCAGTTGTCACTTGTTCCGCCGCTCAGGAGGCTGCAACGCCATCCACCCCACAAGGAGAGACTGTCAAGGACAATGTTACCTGGAAACCCAATAAGGACAAGCGCATCAAGACTACTCAAGCCATCGTCCTCGAAAACTGTACCCACGGCTACAAGAAGCCAAATATCCTCGACGCGAAGCTCGGCGTCCGCCTCTGGGCCGACGACGCCCCGCTGCAAAAGAGGCAAAGATTCGATGCTATTGCCGCGGAAACAACGCATGCGAACTACGGATGCCGCATTGCTGGTATGAGGGTTTACCAGGGTTCCCACGACAAGACCGAACTCAACGAGGATGATTATCGGGTATACGACAGGGACTACGGCAGGACCCAGGTGAATAATGACACCTTTGTCGATGCTGTTCGGAAGTTCGTCTTCAACAACGCAGCAGGCATCGACGATGCCCTTGGCAAGGCTGTTTGTGGCGGATTCGCGCAAGACCTCAAGCGCATCGAGGAAATTCTCGAGAAGCATGAGAGTAGGATGTACTCTGCTAGCATTCTATTCATCTACGAAGGCCACGGTGAGACGCTAGAAGCCGCCATCGAGAAGAACAATACTCTAGCAGAACGGATCGAGACGGTTGAGTTCAAGACATCCCGGATGGACAGCGGGATCGTCATGACGGAGTATTCCGAGGAAGAGGAAGAAATCACCATTACTTTCCCCAAGGTATACACGGTGAAGCTCATCGATTTTGCCCATGCCAAATGGGTACCAGGCGAGGGACCAGATGAAAACACTCTCACCGGTGTCCGAAGCCTCCGTCGCATATTCGAGGAGTTGGCCGCGTAAGATTGTTCGCGGCTTGAAGGGAAAAGGAAGAAAAAAAAAAAAAAAAAAAAAAAAAAAAAAAAAAAAAAAAAAAAAAAAAAAAAAGGGCGCAGGGCAAGCTAGACTTGAGCGTGTTTCTCAGTTTCCATTGCATTTGTTTTACGTTTGCATGTAACAAGCGATGACTTGGCATTGGCAAATACCCAACCGGAGAATAAGGGGAGAGCGGGAAGGGGAGAGAAGAAGAAAAGGCAAAACGTGAAGGGAAAAAGGAAAGAGGAATAAAAGGCGCCATGGAAGCCTCCGACGGCATGCCCATAGAGATCTACCCCAACGAAATGAATATATGAATGACGGCACTTTCTCCATCTAACACTCTACTCACCGCCCATCCCATTTTTGAGGCTGAGCCTACCGAACTTCCTGAAATGAGCAGTGACATAGAGTCGGAGCCTAGAGGCTGTCATCGACCTACTGATTTTTCTACTGGCTGAGACAACGTAGAATCTTATTAAGGCGAACTGCATCTTCGGTGCCATCTTGATTTCTCCGCCATATGAGCTGTTCCCTGACCGAACTTCTCGTCGAGTATTTGTCTGCAGTTTCTCTTCAGGTAAGACCGTGGCTTGACTCGGCTGCCTGCAGCACATTTCGTGGCAGTAACACCAAGGCATCGCAAACTTACGCATGGCATGGCCGTCATTGCAGCAGCTGCATTTCTCGCCTCGAAAGTGCAGCCCCAAAACCCGCGGTATCCCTGGAGTTCAGGCCTCTCCCGATTCGACAGATTCCAGTGTCTATAACATACATGGATTGTTTGCCTGGCCTTCATTGAAGATATCTGAGACGTCAATAACTGGACTCCCCGGGGCTCCTCCAGAAGACTTGACATCATTGCGGCTCTTATCTCTTAGATATTGACTATTTTCTGAACTTCCAAGTCCTCCAAAGAATGGCGGCAAAATGGAGGCTCATTCTAAAGGGAGCCGCCTAGAGTTTTGAATCAAGGAGAAATTGTAGATCGTTTGCTCCTTCCATATACCGGAATCTGTTTGCTCAAGATGCTGATACCATTCATTGCCTCTACATATGGATAATGGCCTGCCTGTTTGCCCTTCTTACCATGAGCAAACATTCCCTTTTTCCTTCTTCTTTGAAGGCTAGTTCTATACCTCCTCCTTTATCAGATGAGTCTGTGGCTCCAGTTGCAATTGGCAAATTCAGTGGCTGTTCATCCTCTTTCTGCTCATCAAACCCTCTCTAGGCCATAAAGGAGGAAGGTATAACCCTCAGAGCTATCAAGAAAAACTCCATACGCGTCTGTATTGGGTACAGATCTAGTAAGTATTTCCTTGACTTGTTCTTCCCTCTTGCCTCTTCTTCTCCTACTATTCCCATCTCATTCCTCACAAAAGACTTCATCTAACATCTCACAAGCTCATCATGCAGCTCACCTTTCCAGACGACAGAGTCAAAAAGTCCCACCCACCTGATGGTGGTGATGCAGGCTCAGGCTCAAATGATGTGGATCCTACGCCCCAACCCACAAATGAACCCGTTGAGAGTTGTGCTCCAACGACCACTTCTGCAGCAGTCAGTAGTGATTCCAACAATGACCCCATCACTGAACCCACCATCACTTCTCCAGACACTGGTGACTCCCTTGCTGTTGGCACCGGTGAAGCCATTGAAACCAACGGAGTTGATGATGATCGCCAAGCTCGAGTAAGGGCCAAAAGGGCTCGATACAGAGCCAGAGCCAAGGCTCGAAAGGCCAGCGAGGGCGAAGATACTGCTAATGGTGGGGATGAGCCGGTTGGAGATGCCGAAGTTGATGCAGTTGATGGGTCTCCGGCTGAAGGCGCTAAGAAAAAGAAGAAGCGTGTGAAGCGTAGGAAGGCGTCGTCCAGCACTGACGGCGTGGGTGAGATCAATGTGGAGGAACTGACTATCAACGATAATACTACTGATGGTTTGTATTTCGCATCATTCATCCATCTCCAACACCATCCGTCACTGCTACATTTTCTGGGATTGACGCCTAGCTAACAACCTACAGACGAAGGCGCTATGGACAACATGGACACTCAGTCGGCCTCGGCCATTGCCTCTGACGTCCTCGAGAAGACTGAGCCTGGACTCTATAGCCCGTACGTTATCTTTCTAGGACTCGATCGCCCTGTTTAATTATTCGAAATGCTAACTCTCTTTGCCTAGAGACCTCCCCTTTCCTCAGTGCGTTTCTACTACTTCGAGATACCGTTGACTTTAGAGAATATCATAGGGCTAACGACAGAAAATGAAGGCGCCTCGAGATTTGTATCATGCGCTTCCGCGAGCAGGCAAAGCTTGATCAAAAGAAATCCAAGTTTTTCAACGAGTACTTATTCCTCGGAGGCGTCAACGCCCACGTCCCTGTCAGCTATGGCAGCGACAGCAAGGCCATGGACGAGGGCGACGTCGTCCAGGCCCATCTCGTCGCTTCAGAGGGCAAGCTTTACGGCTCGCCTGATGACCTCCAGTACTACGATCCCAATACCCCTGGTGACTGGTCTGTTAACTGGTATAAAGTGGTGGCCGGCTACATCACCGAGGCCGTTCCTCGAATGATCTGGCAGACCGAGACCGACCCCAAGGGCCAAACGCTTATCGCCATCGACGTTGTCGCGGACTTTTTGAAGTACGTTCTGAAGCACAAAGTTTGCGACGAGTACAGCGGCGACATCGAGAAGGCTCTCAAGCTTTGCGACGAAGGAAAGGCCGACATGACCATGATCTTCGACTGCACTCGAAAGCTTCCCAGCTTCTTCAACGATGTTGTCCTGGGCCTGTTCGCTGGTGACGGCAACGACAATACCCCCTTCGAGATCAGCGATGCGGCGAAGTGCAACGAGAGGGAGCTCATTCTGATGGCGGCGGTCGCCGTTCACGCCCAACCCCATGTATATGCCAACATGCGTAGCACCTCGGTCATGCAAATCACCAATATCCAAGAATTCGATCTTCAGATCCTGGGCGTTCATCGATCGAACCACCAGCAGACCATGCTTTTCCACTCACATCTCAAAATCCATGGAATCGACAGCAACCTCAACCTTGGATACGTCACCGTCAAACATGTTGTTCTCCCCAGCCTCTCGTTTTACGGAGAGCCTCAGCGAGTCCCCCGCAAGGGCATTGACCGCATCATCCTGGAGGACGGTATCCTACAGCACTTGAAGCGGGGATTCTTCATCCGCGTGAGGCTTGCCGAGCTCAACATTGGCCTCAAGTTCATGACTGAGTGTCCCACCATTCTTCCGCAATTCCAGGCCCTGTTGCCCCAGGTGCTTATGCGACGCTATAAGCGCGGACCTCCGCGCAAGGCCGCTCGTACCGTGAAGGATTTCTTTGACGAGGATTTGTACAAAGACTAGTCGACTAAATCCATTTGACCTACGTTTATCTGGGCCGCAGGCGCAGTTGGAGAAAGATACGAGTGAGAATCTTGAAAAGGGCGGAAGATTGGAGAATGTACACTAGTTCTGCGGTCCTTAGGACACTGCCAATAAAGTTCGTTGAAATTCAAATTCTGCGCAAAGAAACCTGGAAATGATATACACTGCTGGCTACCTTTGGAGCGTGATATAATGAATGACAATCCCAAGCGTAATACATACTCTAATTGACCGCGAAATGATGGCGATGGGCAATCATATCCCAACCCTTCGAAGCCATGTAGAGCCAATCGGCTAGGGATGGCGAATTGAGCATTTGCTGTTACCGCCCCAACACCTAGAAAGGAGAAACAAAAATCAAGTCCGTCCACCCGCCCATGCTATAAAGCTCCGTGAAACGCCATAAAATTCAAGGTTTGGAAAATCACACAAGATGCCTCTAGAATAAGCTTAGTGGCTAGGGTACTGCTCCCCCAACTAGACGGCCAGTTGGGTTCAGAGCAGTTAGATCGATAGTTCAGTCAAGGGCCACACTTAAGGAGCCTGAATCTTGTTGTCTCCAGCCACAACCTCAGCGTAACTTGGAGGGCAGGGTGCATTGCTGCTAGAACCCTCAGCAGTGGCATGGACATTGGGGCTTTGCTGAGGAGCAGACTGTGGTGCGGAGTGAGGAGCAGGGCTAACGGTTCCGTAAGAGATGTTCGGCTGACGAGGAGGAGGGCTCGTGGCGGGGCTCTGGATGACGACGTATGTCACACGGCTTCCGTCCTCTTGGTCTATGGTATCATATTCGAAGATCGGATCGGGGTATTTTGCGATGATGTACCACGCATGGAGGAGGCCGGGGATCTAGTTCCTGGGTTAACGAGGCTCGTTCCGCGAGTTTTGGTACGATGGAAGGGTATTAACATACGTAGCCGAGGCAGAAGAGGAGGATGTTGATCAGGGAGTCCGTGGAGCAGATGCCACGCTTTACCCAGACTATATTATATCGTTAGCGATCGCAGCCAAAAAAAGCACAGCGCAGGGGTGAGGCGCGAGGGTGGCCGCCTTGCGATGCTGAAGGTGGCGGGGTTGCCGGATCGTGTTCACTCATACCTGGAAGAGGAGGGAAGAGGATAGCGAGGATGCCGAGGAAGATATCCGGGGTGCACATGGCGGATGTCGAGCGGACGAGTTGAGGGAAGAGGTTCGTAAAGATTGCAAATCGTTCTGTTTGGAAGATCGAAAAGGTGATGGTGAGTAGGCAGGAATCAAGAGAAGATGAAGGTTGGTCGGAGGTCTCCCAGCCGAATAAACGGGCGAATACGAATGACGAATGACGAATGACGCAGCGCGGGAACCTGGAGGATTCTGCTGGCTTTAGACCAGGTGACCAAGGCGAAGACAATAGTGTACTAGCATTTTAAGTATGTTGCCAGCTGCTTAAATTGTTAGCGACGGATCGTGTTGCTGTAAAGCAGACCACTTGGTTCAGACAACTGTCAGACAGCTGTCGACACCCCTGTCCAATTGAGTTGGTGCCAGACTTCAGCAAGCTTCATTCAAGAGAAAACGAAAGAACGAAGAGCGAAGAGCGAGCAGAGCTCAGTTTAGACTGAGAATAAGGAGGTTTTGGAACAGAGATTTAGCAGCTAATTTGGTTCTCATGTAATCTCACTCTCTGACGTGATTCACTACAGGATTTAAATCAAGCATCCTATTCATGGTGTGATGGTCTTCCATCTCTTTCCTGGTTGCCTTTGTTCCGTCCCCGACATCTAGCCCAATCAACAAAGCTAGCCTGAAGTCACGGAAGTACTCGAAAAGCGAATTTGACCCCCTTTGAAAACTGGCAAAAGGTGGTACTTCAGGATGGCTGCTATTCCTGGGTTAGGGTTGATGGAGGAAGCGGTAGGGCCGACCCTATGAACACCGAATCGATCGTAGAGGATTAGAGCCTGACATCTTATCTCTAGGCCCCGGCCGTTTCCTCGACGCGAGAGATCGAGCTACCGCCCTTTGGACAGTACTGTTTTGAAGTTGGATTTGGTAGTCCCGGCTTGGCAGTGAAGCTCGTCTCGGGAACCGCCGAAAAGGACGGCACCGAGCTGAACCTGAACCATCCATACCACTTCTCTAGCATTAAGACCAACATCCTAACTCTCCAAGGATGCAAGCTCGAAGTCGACGGCACCTGCGACAAGGAATGGGTCATAAAAGATGTCCCACCTACCGAGAACGTTCCCAACATGTACGTCAATATACATTTCGGGCTTCACCACGAGCGGCTCAAGGCCGCCGCGACAGGTCGCACAGGGCCTAGGGTCTTGATCGCTGGCACGCCGAATTCTGGGAAAACCACGTGTGTGAAGACCCTGACTTCTTATGCCACGAAGAGGGGGGATCAACCGCTAGTGGTCAACTTAAACCCGGACGAGGGCATGTTAACACTGCCTGGAACGCTGAGCGCAGCCGTCTTTGCCTCCATGATGGACATCGAATCGCGGCAAGGTTGGGGTGCCGCCCCAGCTAGCGGACC
The DNA here is from genome assembly GCA_002812735.1 of Scedosporium dehoogii. Lineage (NCBI taxonomy): Eukaryota > Fungi > Ascomycota > Sordariomycetes > Microascales > Microascaceae > Scedosporium > Scedosporium dehoogii. The sequence continues at coordinate 23,742 of PGIR01000092.1, forward strand.
CGGATCTATCCCTCCGAAGCTACCGATTGTCCATTTCTACGGACACCAGAGTATCGAGGATGACGCTGGCCTCTATCGGGAGATAACGACGACCATGGCCGAGTCGGTATCAGCAAGGCTGTCCGAGGACCCGAATGTCAAGAGGTCTGGCCTGATTATCGATACCGCAGGCGTTCAACCCGACAGTATGGAAGGTCTAGAACTGTTATCTCACATAATTTCTGAGTTCTCGGGTGAGTATTTCTATGCTAGCGCGAACGCTTCCGTGTCTGGCGATCTTGCTAACCTTGTTCTTAGTGAACATCGTAATCACCATTGACTCACAAGGCCTCGAGGAACAGCTTAGGGAAATGCTGAAGGACGAAATGGCACATTCCGAAGAGCAAATCAACATTGTAAACATTTTCAAATCGAAATCTATCCCGGAAAGGGATGAGCTATGGCTCCTCCAAGAAAGAGAGGCGGATATCAAGGAGTACTTCTTTGGCGATTCGAGAATGGTGCTGAGTCCTTCAACGCAGCTTGTTGACTTTGACAGCCTGACCATATTCAAGCTCCCCGAGAGTAAGCTACCCGCGCCCTGAAGCTCTTGCGATGCGTTCAAAATGACGAAAGTGAAGCTGACCAAAATAACGTTCTCAAGACGGCGAGTATACGCCGGATGCTAAAGCGCTGGAGAGAGTCAAACCTACCGCCGACATGGTACACTGGACGCTAGCTATCATGCAAGCTTCGGTCAAGGATACTGCCGAGGTGATTCGGACATCTCTCGTCCTTGGATTCGTATACGTTGCGCATGTCGATGTTGACAAGTCTAAGATAAAACTCTTGGCGCCGCTGCCCGGAAGACTTGGAGATCGACCGCTCATTCTTGGGAAATGGCCGGAACCTCATGTCAACCTTCTTGGTTGAACACCCTGCTCTTCCCCCTCTCGCGACTAGATTCTAGATACCCAACGAAAAGAGAAAAGGCAAGCAATGAAATTAAAACCGTTCATTATAAATGCGTCTATGAAAAATTGTGCTGGCCCAATGCATTCCTATTTACAGAATCTTCATGAAATCGTTCAACGTAATCGGCCGTCGCACAGCATTATTGAGTCCTTCGTTGTACTTGACCCACACCTTCACCTTGCTTTGGCTACTGTTCGAGTTGCCACGGTTCACGTTTCTTTCCTTCAGCGGCGCGGTCTCCTTGATTATTCGCCCGAAGAAGTCTCGCTTGACTTTAGTTTCAGGTTCTGTCTTCTCTCCAGAATCTATATTCTCCTTGTTACTCAAAGCAGGAACGAGAGGCGCTGGGGTTGTCGTGTTCTGTTGACTTGGCTGAGATGCATCTTGGAACCTGGCCAGCCTGGCGGCTTCGGCTCTTGCGACCGAGACTTTAAGAAGCTCTTGGTCAAGTACTTGGCGGACGGCATATCGAGTGGGGACGTGCGATGTCAAGGATGTCCGGGAAAGCGTCTCGAAGTCGGCAAGTTCGTCCAAGTCCCTGCAAATTCATATATTAGCTTCTGTAGGCGAGGCCCTCAGACGGTACCTGCGAAATAAAACTTACGGTTCCATTCGGTAAACAAACTGCGGCCCACGGCTTGACATTGCCTCGGTCTCGAGCCGACCCTTCTGCAAGGCAATGCCGACTTCTGCCATCACCTCAGCGGCGCGACGGACCATCTTCTTCTCGCTATCCTTGCGGACACTGGCTGTGCTCGTGCCCTTGATGCCCCCGCCTCCAACGACGACAGGATTGACAGCTGGCGAAACCATCCGGACGAGGTAGGGGATGAACTCGGTAGCCATGTCCTCGGGGCTTCGGAATAAGCGCGCTAGGGTGGGAGTAAACTCCCCTTGCATCGCTTGCAGCATGCTCCTGTTGTGTTTTTCCGACTCGTGGGCATTGTACGACGCACGCGGTCCCGAAAATCGTGACTGCGGTTCTTCCTTGTCATCAGCACCCCATTTGTGATCATATGTCGACCCATAGGCACGGATGGGCGAGGCAAAGAGGCTATGACAAGCGAGCACGGGCTGACTGAGATACGGAGCAAGTTCCCATTCTTGACCAGAGTAGAGCCTCGTCGAGCAAGAATCGAGGAAATGCATCCAATCGTAGGCCTCGTTGGGCTTGGTGAGGTAACAGTCGTCGTTAAACTCGTGATTGGGATACTCCGATATGATGTCCGACATGACACGGTCAATATCTCCACTCGTCTCCACCATCTGCCGAAGCATGGCCATTCCGCTCCTCTTGTGAAGCTCGGAAAACCCCAGTTGCTCCTTTGGTTGCTCGTGACGAAGGTGGGCGTCTTGTGCAGTCTTTACGGCCTGGCGAGGGAAACCTGCGCCTTCTTGGAATACCCTGGTGACGATATCCTTCACACCGCCGCGGCCCATCCCGCGCGCACCAGCACCACCATTTGTTAGATCTTGCAAGACGTGCTTCTCGACCCAGTGCCTTGTGAGCTTGGGATCGCCCTCTGGCATATTTCTGAACCTTCCTGCGACCCATTCCCCGACGACCATGACACCTCGCAAGTCACCCTGCACGGTACTCTCTGCGCCACGTCTCATATCGACTCCACTGGACATCCCCCAGGCTGCTTCACAAAGTTTCCTCGCTGCATCCTTTTCACAAGGGATACCCTCCTTCTCAAAAACCAATGTCAACCGACCCACGACGGCATCAATAGACGGCTTCCCAGCGTGAATAATCTCAGCTAGACCCGACTGACGCAATGGTCGCAGAGAAGGGTGATAGACATCATTGCAAATGAGGATAAGAGGTCGCCTCTGCCGGAAATCATCGCCCTTTTTTCGGCGTCGACTATTAGTCTCCGATTTCTCCGTGGTGGATGAGTTCTTCTGGTCAATCAGGACGAGGTCGACAAGGGCCTTGATGAAACCCCCTTCTCCGGACGCGCCAGACCCGGTAGTCACTCCATCAACCTCGTCGACGATGACGCAAACAGGCCGAGCAGGCCTCAAGGGCTTATCCCCAGGCCGCTTGCTATTAGTAACAGTCTTTACGTTCTCTGTCCCCAGACTGGTGCGAATGCGGTTGTTAACCACGTTCTTGCTCCTGTCATCGCTTGCGTTGATTTCAACGACCTCATAGCCGGCCTGCCTTGCGCAGACGTGGGCAAGTGTTGTCTTTCCAAGACCTGGAGGCCCCGTAAGGAGGAGGATCTTCTTGTGCGGTTTCTCATGTTCCGGTTCTTGATCCCCGGGCTTCTGGGACGCGAAGAGGGGCTTCTTGGGCTTGGGCTTCGCCGAGCCTGGGAATACGATAGGATCCCAACGCTTAATCCACCTTAGGACTAGGCGATTTGTCCCATCATCGCCGCATAGATCCGTGAACTTGCGGGCCCTGTATTTTTCTGTCCATAATAAAGCCTTCTTTAACTTCTTGCCCGTGGGTTGAACGGTAGCGATGACAGAAGTAGCGCGAGGGTGAGGTAGAGAGGGAGCAGAGTCCTTCTCCCGTTGGTTCTTGATCTCAAGAGATGCTAGCCGGACCAATTCGTGAATCTCAATGCCATAATATGCGCGCTTTGCTCGCCCCTCTTTCGTTTTTGACCGCGCGGAGACCATGCTCTCGTACGAAACAGGCGCACTTTGTTTGCGCAATCCGATAGGGGTGGTTTGCCCGCCACACGTCTTAAGCCTGTATGTTCGAGTCGCGCTCATGAGATTGGATCGAAGCTGGGATATCTGGCTGAATTGGAGCCGATCGCTCTCGCGCTGTGTCGGGAAATCAAGGGAGTCTAGTTGTGCATCTTGCTGTTGCGATTCCCTGGAGAAAGAACTCTGGAATTCGAATGTGTCTTTCGGGAGTGAAAGGGACAGAGCATCTGTTGACTTCTTCGGCAGCTCAACCATTCGTTTCTTTGGTAACGGCCGAGGATCCTCGATTTCGTCGTCGGAGTCGGCGTCCACCATGAAGCCGCCAACCGTTCGCGGTGCAGCTCGGGTCGAAGGCGCTTCATTCTGGCGGGCTCGCTTCGTTCGCTGCGACGCGGGACTGCTCGCGGGGTATAGGATGGGTGACGAAGCCATGGCGGAATGAGTAGATAAAAAAGTTATAAGCCTTCCAGGTGGCAGTCTTATGAGATTGACTCGCACCAGAAGAAATACAGCCAGTTAAACAATCCGGTGACTTTTTGGGTTGCTGTAATACGAGCAGACAATGTGCGGGTGGGCGACGCTGTGGGACGCGTTAATGGGATGAGGATGGACGCGTTTGGTGTGGATCACCGTGCGTAATGTTTCGCACTGTCAATTGCGACGCATCAAACTACGAAGTCTGAAGTTCAAATCCGAGAAGACGAGAAGACGAGAAGACGACAAGACGACAAGACATCATGAGGCACTCAGATAGGCCAGGCAATAAAAGTAGATAGCTTTCGTTAATGTACATGTTCGTGGGGTATTCCTGTCTACCATTTCACACTATATTTTTATACATTCGAGTTTCTCTTCCAGACTCCGTTTTCCAACCCATCACGCACTAAGAGGTGGGTGAGTGTGCCCAGCGAAGAACTTCTTCGACTCCGCGCACCTTTCGCTCTTGCATCCTGGGCAGTGCAGCACCATCTGAGGCGAGCAGATGTGGCCGCCATGAAGATGCTCCTTGGCAAGATCCGCAAGGGCCCTGATGAAGACGGGGCTTCCGTTGAGGCTTTCCACTCGCTTCACGGTCTCCGGATGGCCCGAGTCGCCAATTACTTCATAATCAAGCTCATAGAGCGTCTCGATATGATCCGAGGTAAAGGCAATAGGCACCAGGACGAGATCCTTCTTTCCCTTCTTCACGTATTCCTCCACGGTCGTTGCGGTCTGAGGCCCTAGCCACGGCTGGGGTCCGACTTGAGACTGCCAGCAGAGTCGGTAGGGATTGGAGAAGTTTAGGCGTTGCATAACGTGGTAGACAGTGGCCGCAACCTCGGCGGGATATGGATCGCCTGCCACGGCAAAGTTAGTTTCTTGGTTCAGTAAGAGCGAGGAGAAAAGACAAGATCATACCTCGATTCACCACCGACATTGGTAAGCTGTGCGCGGAAAACAAAAGAACGACATGCTTTCGGCGCTCTTCTGGATATTCTGCTAGCTTGGCTTCAATGTTTTGCGCGAATGCCTCAACCAATCCGGAATGGGCGGGCCACCGGTCGATGACGCTCCATTGGATGGTCCCGGTTGTGTCCAAGCCCGCCTCTCTCGCGGGTCTGCCCTCTAGCCTCTGCCTCCACTTCCAAAGCTCGTTCAAACTACTTCCAGTCGTAGAGCAAGAGTATTGCGGATATTGCGTAAAGGCGACAGCGCGACCGCCTCGACCATTGCCGAATCCATCGTCGAGCAGTTTCTGATACATCTCCTCGGTCAATGGGTCGGCATATCGGAAAGCGACGTAAGGTTTATGTGGTGCGGTTTCGGGGGATATCTCGTCTAGAATCTTGCACATTTCGGCATTTTGATGCTCGGACCATTTGCGAATTGGAGATCCGCCACCGATAGCGGCATACTGTTGCTGAATCTTCGGGGTCCGGCGTTTGGAGATGAGGGGTCCGAGGTAGTTTTGTAATCGGCCAAGAGGAATCAAATCGCCGTCCGCCTAAGTTTGCAATTAGAAATTGAGGTATAAAAGCGTGAGGGGTGTTGGAAGAGGTGCGCATACAAATAACCGACTTAGGAAGCTCTCAACTTCGTCAGTCGTCGATGGGCCGCCCATGTTGAGGAAGACCATGGCGGTGGGGCCCTTGGACCCTGTCGCATCCTGCGTGACTGGATGCGCATGGGTTGTCAAAGAACGGGAGCGTGCTGGCGTCCGCTTTGTGAGGTTCAATGAGGTTGAGGCTTGTGGCAATCGAGTCGAGGACAGGTTTCGAGCAATGCTCTCCGGGAGCTTGCTTAAGGGCTGGCGGAAGGCCATCGTGAAGGCTAAGAAACGAGTGGAAAGTGGGAGAATGGACTTGGAAATATCAAGGAATGGGGGGAATTAATGTGTTAGGGATGAATTCTGACTCTCATTGGCAATTAAGTCGATGCCAAGGTTGGTTTCGATGTCGCCCGAGAGTGGATGGTCCGAAAAATTATAAGTCCGCCCATGACTCTCCAATTTGGCCACCGCCGCAAGCTCAACGGTAGTTGAGGATCTGGAGGCAAAAAGCCGAGTTGCTTGCACGAGAACGCCGGAGATACCGTATCCGGGGGCAATTGTTAGTGCGCTAACAGAATAAGTTTGAGTGTCTAGAAATTTCCGCGGAGATGCTGCCTACTTTGTTAAAATCCTGCTCCGCAACTGAGGCCAATCACCGCTGACCAATTCAACGGAGGTAGTAAGCTAAATTTCACGTGCCTTCGCGTTTGCAGGCAGGCGCAGGATGCTCAGCTCAATCGCGGTGGTCCAGGCAGTCATCGCGTAGAGCTAGAAAAGACACCATCATCCGGGCCGGCTTCTTCCTCCTTTTTAACCAACTCTCCAGATCACAGCTCCAAAGCATCGAAGCAATGAGTGAACGAGAGCCGTGGCAGCGTGGCGATGATGATGAGATTGATGAGGAGGTTGATGAGAGCGTGGGTCCTAAGTTATAACACCAATCACACCCTAACGACGATCTACTCACGATGAAGTTAGAATTACAAAACACAAAAGGATGCGGTACTCATCGCAATTGAAGTGAGCGAGTCTATGCTCACTCCCCCTCCGGCTTCTACGAAGAAGAAGGCCGACCGAGACAGCCCCCTGACTGCTGCTTTGAAATGTGCCTATCATCTCATGCAGCAGCGCATCATCTCTAATCCCAAAGATATGATGGGCGTCTTATTATACGGCACGGAGAAATCGAAGTATCAGGATGAAGATGGCGATGCAAATGCGCCTGTCTATCCCCATTGCTACCTTTTCACCGATCTTGATATTCCTGCCGCAGAGGACGTCAAGGCCTTACAGTCTCTGGTCGAGGATGGCGAGAGTGAGGAGGGGATCCTAGTGCCTAGCAAAGAACCGGCTGCCATGGCCAATGTTTTGTTCTGCGCGAATCAGATCTTTACCACCAAAGCTGCGAATTTCGGGAGCCGTAGGCTGTTCATCATTACAGACAATGATGAACCCCACGCCACAGACAAGCAGGCCAAGTCCGCTGCTGCGGTGAGAGCCAAGGACCTGTACGACTTGGGTGTGGTTATCGAGCTATTTCCAATCATTCGCGGAGATAGCGAATTTGACATGGCAAAATTCTACGACGTAGGTCTCGGAACTTCACTTTCGGTCGAGAAGAGGGGTCACTAACAACTAACTCGTCCCGTGCAGGACATCATTTACAGAGATACTGCCGCGGAGGCGAACATGTCAGAAGTGTTGACATCCAAATCCGGAGCCGGACTGAGTCTTCTAAACTCCCTAATTGCCAATATCAATTTTAAACAAACAGCAAAGCGGGCTCTCTTTTCCGGTGTAGCATTCGAGATTGCGCCAGGTCTCACGATATCTGTCAAAGGCTACAACGTGATCAGCCGCCAGAGAGAGGAACGCAGTTGTTATATCTGGCTAGACGGCGAAGTACCCCAGATAGCTGTCGGAGAGACCACCAAGGTGTCAGAGGACACCGCTAGGACCGTCGAGAAGGCAGAGATGAAAAAGGCCTACAGATTCGGTGGCGAATACGTCTATTTTACACCAGAGGAGCAGAAATCATTGAAAGACTTTGGCCCAACCGCGATCAGAATAATTGGCTTTAAGCCACGGTCAAGTCTTCCCTTCTGGGCCAGCGTGCACAAATCCTCTTTCATCTTCCCGAGCGAAGAGCACTACGTGGGATCTACCCGGGTCTTCACGGCATTGTGGAAGAAGCTCTTGAAGGATGACAAGATGGCTGTTGCGTGGGCCATTACGCGGTCCAATGCCAAGCCTGCCCTGGTCGCCATAATTCCCTCTCGAGATCGAGCGGACGAGGAATCGGGTACGCCTTTCCTCCCCGCAGGGCTGTGGCTCTACCCCTTACCTTTTGTCGATGATATCCGCAACCCGCCGGACATGCCAGATTCGGTTCAAGCCTCAGATGCTCTCGTGGATAAGATGCAGATTATTGCCGAGAACTTGTGGCTGCCTAATCGGATGTACAACCCGTCAAAGTATCCCAATCCCCAGCTTCAATGGCACTACAAGATCCTCCAAGCCTTAGCTCTCCAGGAAGAGGTCCCCGAGACGCCCGAGGATCTCACGATTCCAAAGTACTCTGCAATCGCGAAGCGAGTCGGTGGGCATATCAAAGATTGGCAAGCGCTCGTCAACGAGGAGGTCGCGCATGTGAAAAAGCTAAGCGCAATCAAACGCAGTGCTGATGACGACGAGGCTGAGAAGCCGAGAAAGAGGACCAAGGCCGAGAGCAAGCCCTCGTCTTCCGGGATGAGTGATGCGCAAGTCAAAGCGGCTAGCGAAGCCGGGAAGTTATCAAAGATGACAGTGGCGGAGTTAAAGGATGTTCTTGCCTGCAGGGGCTTGCCAATACTCGGTAGGAAAGCTGAGCTTGTTGAGAGGTTGGAGGAATGGGCTGATGGGAACGCCTAGTCTTATGGCACAGGCTGGAACTTCCTCGAAGTCGGGGATATGTAAAACGTGTATGAAGAACTGTATTATTATGTTTTCTTAATTATGAAACTTCAGTGTTCTCTTCTGTCTCTAATTTGAGAAATGAAATCATAGCTTCGTCCTTTTTCGTGTGGACCATCACGACAGCCTTTGACTATGAAGAGATGTTCATCCGCAAAGAGAAGTGTGGATTCACAACGCAACTACAAATTCATTTTTCTAAGCTTATTATCATCTCCATGATTTTCTTTTCTTTAAACAATCAGAACAGAACCCAAATTTTAACATAAACTTGGCAGACCTCATCCGAGTCCATCCTTCATTCACAAAGAAAACCAACCTCGCCAGAGTCAAGAACATTGACGGCTGTCAACACTTGGCGAACGGTGTCGTTCCCACTTTCCTATTTAGCTCGTCGACGAAGGACGCGCTCCACGACAAACCGCCAACGCCGACGCTCACGACGGACGCCACCTTCCGACGGAGGACCCAACCATTGCCCATCGCCCGCCCAGTGCGCTCCTCGGGGGCATTACTAGCCAAAGATGGCGGATATATTCAGCATCTTGGGCCAGTCGTTGGGGCAGACGGCTAACGGATCGTCGCTCTCCGGCTCCTCAATCGACGACCTCCAGGCGCATCTGCGCAAGGCCCTCGAGACGAAAGTATCGGCGGCGAAAGCGGAGCATATTTCATTTACATACGAACTTAACTCTGCGACACGCTTCACCATCCCGAGTTCCCAGAACGAAAACGAGCCCTTCGGCGCGTTCGACAGGGGCGTTGCTCCGATGTCCATATCTGACGGCCCCAACCAGCCGTCGCGCATCATTTCGGCGAACGAAACGATTATGAACCAACCGCAGGATGACCCCGTGTTGCAAAAGCTTGTCGCGAGACATATTGTTGGAGCGGTTGGTGCGTGTGATGGTGGTTCGTGGATTGTGAGGGAGGTGTCGAGGAAGCCGCACGGATGGACATTTACCTATATCTGCAAGCACTCGACACAGGCGTGGCTTCGGCAGAACGCAAAGAGTGTGCAGAATATCGTTGTTGGTGACTATAGCGCGAAAGAATTAGACCCTATCTCTGCGAGTATGTACACACACAAGCAGAGAGAGTGTGTGTGTGAGAGAGAGTCGTTGTGCTAACTCGTAGTTCCAGGTCGGCCCGCATTTGACTGCCGAGGGGCTTTGATTATCTCGTTTTCTAGAAGTTCTCGAAATATCACGATTAAATACGAGCATACTCCCTTCCACAAGACGGTCGCCGAACTTCTCGTACTCTTCGCGCCGCCGCCTCGACCCACTGCTCCCGCTGTCGTTCCAACACCAAAGAGCGCCAAATCCAGTCGCAAGAGAGATGCTCCCAACGGTTCCGAAGAGGGAAGTGCAAGGAAGAGGCCCCGTACGAAGAAGAGTAACGGCACCGCTGCTAGTGGAGAGCAAGGGCTAGCTGATGCAGATGGCTCTGCGCTGGAGATCACCGTGTTTGATGCGTCTACGCTCAGTACTCCAGGGGGTGAAGCCGCTGGTGATGGTTCTGCAGGGGCGAAGCCAAAGAAGAAGAGAGCCCCGAGGCCGTCGAAGAAGAAGACGAGTGAACAATCCGGCGGTGCGGCATCCACTTCCAACGATCAGACTCCAAATGAAACGGTACCCGCGGCAGCGACTACGGTAATAACACAGATCAACGTTGACCCGGAGGAGGCAGAACGAAGGCGTCAGAGGGCCGTAGACCTTCTACAGGGTGCTGGAATTGATCCCAATACGCTGTCGTCTGATCAGTTCAATATCTTCGCGAACCAATCTCCCGCACTGCAGCAGGAGTCACTAACGATGTTGATCCAATATGGTGCTGAGAGATTAAGAATCGTGCATCCGAATAAGGATTCCTCAGCGACGGCCCAGAATTCTGCAGCTGCTGCGCCGGTAGCTCAAGCTAGTGAAGCTGACGAACCCGTGCCAGGGGATACCTCCCTACCTCAAGAAGCTCAATCGACGACTCCTAGCGCTAAGACGACTGGCAAACAGCGGTTAACGCGTGGGTCTTGCACAACCTGCAAGGGCAAAAAGAAAGTAAAGGTATTGTTCCTTCTTATCCTCACCACCCAAAGTTCTGTTTCTAACTTGCTTGATTGCGCAGTGTGGTAGAGAAAAGCCGGCTTGCCAAAACTGCATCGATGCGGGTGACGAATGTGTCTATCCTCTGCAAAAGACCAGACCAGCGAAGCCGAAGTCGGCTGCCACGGTGACCGAGGACGTGGAGGCGGAGGCAGAAGCTGAAGTAGACGTGGAAGTTGAAGCCGAGACTTCGCATGTCCATGGCGATGATGCCACGGCGCCCCACGACCTTGATAGTGACCCGCAAGCCATTATTCCTGGCACTTCTCAGGCTCATTTTATCGAGCCTTCGAATAGCTTAGGCGTTGACTCGACCCATCAGCAGGACGGTCAGAATATCCCAGTCCATTCACATCCTGAGATCGTCTCTCAACCAACCCAGCCTCCTGAGCCAACTCCGACTCCGGCGTCGGTTGTTGCCCCATCGATGGCCCAAGAGCCCGCCGAAGCTAAAAAGAAGAAAAGGCGTCGTACGTTGCCCTCAGCGCCCGTGAATAAGAGGAAGAACGACCACATCCCCCTCGCTCTCCCAGAATCTCCAGTCACCAGCGCTTGGGGAACAGCCACCATCAATCCTTCCACGTTGACAAATCCGTCAGGCATAACCGGAACGAGTCAGCCGACCACGATCACAACTCAAACTAGCACATCACAATCCTATCTGAACACCCAACATGTAGCTGCAGCTACGCATGCCATTCTCCAAGAAGAGAGCGGCAGGCCGTCGACACAGGCATCCCAGAAACCTCAGACCGGACGTTCTCCGTACCAAGCTGCGGCACCAATTCCACGAGCCAAGTCACGGCAGAGCACTCGCGCTCAGAGCCGTACTCCCGTTCCGGAGAGAGTGCCATCCCGGGCGTCCAATCCATCTGCCCAGCAGTACCAACAGCAAACACAGCCGCGAGCCCAGCAGCAAGTTGCGACGGGAGCGACCGCTAGAGCGGGTGTGGATTCTTCCTCATATCAGAACAGCGGTAGCTCTCGTACCGCGCAGGCGACTACGAGGAGCCCGGATGCTGCAACGTATAATGCGGCTTCATCTATGAGTGGGCTGGGGAACTTTAATTATACCGAGTTTCCGCCCCAGACACATAACGAAAGCGACCAGACGAGTCATCGCATCGCCTACGAGCCATACTCTAACCATCCTACGGCGGCTTCGACTAATAACCAGTCGTACACGTACGATAATTATAATCGCTCGGCGGCGACATCCAACACCGCTGGGCCCTCCTCGTCTGCAACCCAGCCGAGAACGACTGGCTACTCCACCTCCACTTCTACCTCAACATCGCATTGGGGTCAACAGCAAACGACCACCGCGAACACCGCGGTCTCTTCTACCCCTTCGACCACGTCATACTCTCAGCCCTCTCTTACTGCCCCGGTCTCGTCGTACTCTCAACCGTCTCTCACTACCCCGGCCTCGTCGCAAAATTACTTTAACCTCCGTGACGGTAGCAGCACGACTGCCACCACACATGGACCCTTGAACCCATATGCCCAGAAAACCCAGCAGCAGTCTCGGCAACAATACCCCACGTATAATACCCAAGCACCAAAACAGACGCAGATGTCGAAGCAGACCGCCCAGCAGCCTCGCCAAAATGCACACCAACAACACCAGCAACTACAGGCGCAGACGCAATCGCAAACCCACCATCAGCAGCAGCGGACCCAACAGAATTGGTACGGCTTCGACTCCTCCGCCACGACATCGTCTGCGCAGCACAACTACCGGCCTACCCGTGATAGCCATTCGGGTTATGTCGGCGCCGGGTCATACCAACACCACCATAATTCCCTCAACCTGCCTAACCATGGGGGTTCGTATGGGGGCGCTGATAACGATCCGCTTATCGATTTGCTGGGAGGGTCGGTTCACCTCCGCCACTAGCTGAAACTCTGTTTTCTTCCATTTTGGGGGGTGGTTCTCTTTTCACTTTTACTTTTTATACTCCTATTTTTCTCTATTCTCAGGAGGCGTGGCGTTTTGTCACTGGATTTTTTTTATTCCCCTCTGGATTTCATGGCCAGGGGCGTGTGATATCCTTGTTTTCAGTCAGAAAGGTAACAGATGCTTGGTAGCATGATTTTTCAGGGGAAACTTTTTTTAACTCGATTCTGCTTTTTACCCTCGAGTAGCTGGCAAGCTGTTGAAGACTTGAGGCTTCAAGTCCCAGCTAATGATGAATGGTTCAATGTTCTTTATCCAACCTATTTCTATACAAAAGCCGCGCTGTGCGATCATCCCTCGAGACGAATTCGACACAGAAGCTAATCTTACACGATCTTTCCAACTCTTCGTCTTTTTGTGCCACATGTGAAACCGTCCGAGTGTCCCCATTCCTTATACTGATGACGACAAGAAAAGAGAGAGAGAGAGAGAGAGAGAGAGAGCCAAAGATGCAATCAGGGTATCAAAACAACATCACGCAGCAGAGCAAATTCCTCGACTCTCCTCAAGCCCATAATCTAATGTTAGGCACCATCTACCTCCCCAGCAACGACCTCGCCCACTCCTCTTCCCAACTCTCGAACCTCGGCCGCCAGCTCGGGATTTCGCCTACTCATCTCGGACAAGAACTCCCAGGTCCTCGAGTCCCTATGCCTCAGCATCTCCAAGGCGACGGCCCGCACGGCCTCAGCATAGAGGACCCATGCGTCCGTTCTCTTGCGTGGTTGGCTGGGATCGGAGCGTGAGTTTGGTGACTTGTAGACGGCGTCTATTCGACGAAGATACGCGAGGGCGCTGTCTAAAGAGGGACGGGCTAGGTGGAGGGTGAGGTGGGCGAGGTTAGGTGGTGGTAGGGTAAGATTTGGGAATAGTTCTATAGCTGCTGTGCATATGGGTATTGGTGGATCGGGTGATACGAGGAATGGATGAAAGGTCGTGACGGTTGGTGGATCGGTCGTGATGAAGGGGAGGGTTTCGTAGAGGGCTTCGGCGGCGGGGATGTTGTTCGAGAAGCAGAGGGCTTCCACGAGGACGTTAAATGCAGCGATAGGGACTCGGTATGATTCTCTGAGGTTTCGTAGAATATTGGTACATTCGTCGACTTTATCCGGCGAATCTTTGAGGACGTCGAAGAGGCTCCTCGTCGCATCCCTTCCGGGACGGACACCGGTGCTGTCCATGACGCAGAGAATTCGCAAGGCCCCCTCCAAATTCTGCCTGCCCATGTACGCCTCTATTATTGGTTCAAAGTGTTGAAAGGAGAGGTTCACCCCGCGATCGGCGGTTACTCGCAAGGCCTCGAGGGCAAGCTCGGAGTCGGCATGCCGCGCGGCGGTGTTCATGATGTTCAGGACCATTCCGTCCGATGGTACGATTCCGTTATCTTTCGCGGCGACCTGCCAAAAGTACTTCGTGCCTCGGTAGTGGTACGCGGCGCTACAGGCGTCGAGGAGATAATATAGCATGTCGGAAGATACCGCCGGCGCGGCTTTCTGCTGGGACATGTGGTCCAAAACCTCCATCGCCTCGTCGAGAAAACCAAGCCTCCCAAAGGCAAATATGAAGACTTCGAAGAACCAATGCGGTACGGCTATGTCCTCGATCATTACTTCCTCGAGTTCGTCAAAGGCCATCTCGTACTGGCCGTCCCGGAGCAGACCGACCACTGCATGAATCCTATGGTCCGGCGTAAAATCAATCCAGTCTTTCCGCATCGCATCGAGGATCGTCGCTCGTAGGAGGTAATCCGGGTGAATCGCAAGGGCCTAAAAAACGCGGAGTTAGCACATCTGTCCCACTTCCCTTCCCACTAGAACACACAGAGAGCGGGCCCCTCCAACTCGACACATACTGCAAGCGCCAGGCCATAAAACGCAGGACTGGGCCTAATCTCCAATGCGCGCATCTCTTTAAAAGCCTCGACCAGCGTCCCCGCCCTCCCCCGCGTCTCCGACTGCTTAGCCGCCAACCCTTCGAACCGAGCGAGAACGGCCGCCGGGCCTTTATCGTCGAGCAAAGCTTGCAACGCTTCCCTGCTCCATCCCAGATCTACCTCGGGCGCCTTTGCTGGTCCATCCTCGGCCACCGTCGCGTCTTCATCGACCGTCGTTTCGAGCCGCGGGCGGGGCGGAATCCGGGATTTTACCCAACGGCCGGGGGTCTGGGCATGGGAGGCTGGTCTTGGGGACGGAGGCCCAGCGTAGGTCCAGTTTCGGCGGAGGAGGAATGAGCTCGCGCCAGGGTTGATGGTGGCGGCTAACGGGTGGGCGTTGGGGAGTCGGGGAGCTCTGGACCGCCATTGCCTTGTCAGGACTATCCGCGAGCCTCTCATGGCGGATGTTCAATCCATTGTCGAATGCGAGAGTGGTTGGGGGGATCACGCGAGAGCTCGGAAATATTCAGGTGAGTCTTCCCGCATCTCGCGTCTTAGTGAAGGAATTGATTTAATGATGCTTAGTCATCCACAACGATGACCTCGAGTTCCTTGTTCGCCTCTATCACAACCTTCGTCTTGTCCCGTCTCACTATTTTGACCAGCCCGAAAGTCTACTAATCTCATCTATTACAATGAATACCTCGGTATGGATGGAGAATATCTAGCTTCCTAAATGTGGCTATTGGTCCGAATTCATTTCCCGGGCAGCCCTCCCCGCCTCATGCACCAAAGCGCCTTTCACCCACACCTTCTTACAGTTCCTATCGTCACCATTAAACAACCACTTCGCAATCTTCTCCTCCCAAGTCTCCCACCCAAAGATGTCCACGTTCCCCTCGCCCTGCAAAATACCGCCCTCGTCAATAACGCCCAGCCCAACCTGAACAGCATCAAACTCCTTGCCAACCTCGAACCCGCCAATCTTATCCGCCATCCCAACAACTTCCGCCCCTCCCCTCGTAGCAAGGTAAAGCACCTCCTCGACGGAAAGCTTCACCCTCTCCTTCTCCTCGCCCTCGGCCAGTCCCATAGCCACGTGCCGACTTACAAGGTGAGCCTGCCGCGCGTTCTCCAGCACCGAGGGGCTGTACCCGCCCGACATGTCCGTTCCCAAGCCCACACCAATACCCCTATCCCAGAGCCATCTCACCCGCGCTGCACCGCTCGTAATGCACGAGTTACTCGTCGGACAATGCGACACTTTCGCTTTCCTCTGCGAAATAAGACTCGCCTCCGCCTCGGACAGGTGAACTGCGTGCGCCAGGATCGTCTTATCCGTCAAGAGCCCGTGAGAATCGTAAACGTCCGTGTAGCTCCGACTCTCGGGAAACATGCTCTTCACCAGTGCAATCTCGGAAACGTTCTCCGAAATGTGCGTCTGCACGGGTAGATCAGTCTCCTTCTGCAGGTCCCCCAGAAGCCTCATCGCCTCGCTCGTGCAGCTCGGCGCGAACCGCGGCGTGATGACGGGCTTCACGAGAGTGTACGAAGGGTCGATCTGCTTGACATGCGCGATGCACGCCTTCGTGGCCTCTAGCGCCGCTGAGGGCGATTCGTCGCGGTAGTTTGCTGGGCACATCGACTCTTGGTCCATGCATACTCTTCCTACGAGCGCTCGCTGGCCTAGCTCTAGGCAGAGGTCGGCAAGGACGTTGGTGGATCCTACGTGGCGGGTGGCGTAGTAGGATGCTGTTGTGGTGCCGTGGGAGAGTGTCTTGCGGATGACGGCTGTGTAGACCCTCCGGGCGAGCTTCTCGTCGCCGAGCTTGGCTTCGAGGGGGAACGTGTAGGTGTTTAGCCAGTCTAGCAGCGTAGATTTACCAAAGATTCCCACGTTGGGATACTGAGGGGCATGAAGATGTGTGTCTGTAGTTGTAGCATCTAGTTAGTAACGGAAGAAAAAAGTAAAGTAAAAAACCAGCAAAGAAGGGAAACTTTGCGAGGAGACCAGTATTGGAATCAATCCCGAATCATCCGTTTTAACTCAACAAAGGGTTATAAACTCACCGATGAAGCCTGGAAAGAAGAACTCGGTCTCCTTACCGACCTTCACGTCCACACTATCTGCGGTCCAACCCAGCCGAGGATACAATATCCTCTCAGCAGCATCCCGATCGCAGTCCTGTTCGACAGCGACGATGGTGCCCTCGGAATCAACACAGACCGCTGTATTGATCAGATATTCCAGCTCGTCCCGCGTCTTTGAATGGATAAAGGTCCCCAGGAAGAGCTGGTTCTTGGAGAGAGTCATCCTTTCCCCTTCTTCTTTTTTCTTTCTTCTTTTTTTTTTTTCCTGTCTAATATCTTTCCTTTTCAAAAATTCGAAAGTATCGAAGAGAGAGGATAAGTAAAATTTAAAGTACTAGTTGAAGAGAGAGACAAGTGAAGTTGAGTCTTGGTGGCGAGCTGAGGTTTGGGGGGCAGGCGTGGGAGGAGGTCTATTAATGGATCAGACAATGGAGTGCGTCGATAAGCACAGATGCGGTCAATGAATCAATTGTTGATGTTTCTCCTCTCCTGGGCCTGCGGCTGCACCTAGTCTATTTTGGTTAGATCCGGAATGGCGGCCAACGCCGAAAATCAGGGTCCGGCGTTTGCCTCAGCTCGCCAGCAAACTTACCTCGCTCTGGGTTCCTGGATGTCGGTCCCTTCCCATCGGTATCTGCCGCCTACCAGGAAATGTCCGTTGCGGACTGAAGCTCTGCCTGCAGTCCGGCTTGCAGCCCACCTCCCACTTGATCATAGAAGCATAGAAGGCTCACCCACGAGGTTAAGAAGAGAGCTTGAACACGTCAACTTGGCCTTGGAATTGGTCAAGTTACGAGGTTGGCGTTTAGCTGTTCGGCTCAAACTTCCGTTCAATCTTGGTGACAGGGGCTTGCTTCATGGCTGACCGAACACAATCCAGGCCAAATGTACAAAGGGAGATAGACTCAGTCTTCACCAAACAGTATTTGATCACTTCATTATGACACGAAAGATAAAAGATATAGTTCGACAATTGATTAAGCGAATAACAGAGAAGAAGAAAAAAACAGTCATACATCAAACAAGTCTATCAATGCCAGATTAAACCAAGCCCACCCAAGAACCAAGAGAGAAAAAAACGAGACAAGAATAAACATGGCACGAAAACAATTGGTGGTCCGCAAGACACACGGTTCCCTTTCAACCGATGTCTGGGCACCAAGAGAAAATAAAAATTTATAGCCCGTCTTTTTTTGACTCGAGTCCTCCAGAATCCCCGTCCATTTTTCGCGCTCCCAAATGCTTTATCATTAAAAAGGGTGTGTTGAGTAAGGATAACGACACCCTTTAAGCGGCGGCCCCAGCACCGGCCTGCTCAACCTCCACTCCGTTAAGGGCCCGAGTCTCGGAACCGCTGTTGGAGTCATCACTGTCCGCCTCATCTTGCGTATACTTGTCCCAGTTGGCCAACACATGGCCGATGCGAGGAGAGTTGGTCAACTTGTAAACGTCCTCGAAGTATTCCTTAGTCAACTCGAATGGCCTGGCCGTGACGTTGGGAATGTACTTTCCAATAAGCTTGGCCGGGTCGATCGTGGTCTTGTTGATCTTCTTGAGGAGGAAAGACCTGAACGGCTTGACACCAGACCGCAAGAAGGTCGAATGGAAAGGCACATCAATGCCGCGGAGGGGAATGGTGGCATAGCCTCGCTGGAGTTCAAGGGGCTGAGGCTTGCGAAGGGTGGCGTCGGCGCATCCGCGGATAATCTTCCGGAGAGCATCCTTGGCCTCGGGGATGTTGCCCTTCATCTCCTCAACATTAATCTGCTGCTGCTTGAGGAAGTTGGTCACGCCAGTAAGAGTGTCGAGGGCGCGAAGATCACCAGCGCAGACGTATTGCATGTTGGCAATGTTGTAGTTGACAATCTCAACGAGCCATCCGGTCTCCTCAGCGATGTTGTCAACAACGTACTGAAGCGCCTGCTCGTTGAATGTCTTGGAGATACGGCCAGGGTTAACGGCACACATCGAGTAGTTCGAGCGGCCCGCAGCGTCACGCTCGACCGCGACCTGCATTGTTAGACCACGGTAGAACACAACCGACACCAAACTCTCGATCGGCATGACATCCGCAAGAGCCGTAAGGGCCGAGTATTCACCGAGCGAGTGTCCGGCGAAAGTGCTGTCACGGGGCACGAGACCCTTCGACTTCATGTCCTCGAAGCTGGCCTTCTCCATGAGCGTAAGGGCCGGCTGCGTGAACTGAGTGGCTGAGAGAAGGCCAGTGGGAGAGCGATAGGTGTACGAGGTGGTGGTCTCATCGATCTCCTTGAAGATGCGCTCGGACTTGACGGTGCCGTCGCTGGATACGCTCTCGAAAGTCATAGCCATGTAGTTCTGGCGGATGGCCTTTCCGCGAGGACCACCAAAGTGGATGGTGAGCTCCTTGGGGTTGTTCCTCACGATGTTGGTGATAGAGAAGCCTGTACATTTGAAGTTAACGATCAGATCACAGGTTGGAAGTGGACACATGTCCAAGTAGTAGTAAACATACCATAGTTGTCGAGAAGGTACCTGTCGGCACGGTCCCAGATCTCCTTGGCGACGGGGCTGCTTGCGTACAAGTCCATACCCATACCCTGCTCCTGGGAGCCCTGACCAGTGAAGACGTAGGCAGTGACGGGCTGCTCCACCTCAGCCTCGCCCAACAAAACCTTCTCCTCAGTATCCTTGTTGCTGGCCTCGACCTTGATGATCTTGCGGCCAGCTACCATACCAACGTGCTGAAGTTTGACCTGAATGTCGTCGTTGGGAAGGACCATGCCAACAAGAGAGGCGTGGAAGCTCCTGACACGGCCAATATTGTTATCAGCCGCCCAGGTTTCGACGAGGCTACGCACGGCGGCGCTTGAGTACATTCCGTGGGTGATGGTTCCAGGGAGATTGGCGTAGTTGGAGAAGACACGAGAGACGTGAATAGGATTGTAGTCACCCGAGACACGGGCGTAATTCTCGTTCGAGGCGGGAGCGCGAAGCTGGAGAGGAGTCTTGCCACTTAGAGGAATGGGGTTCTCGAAATGAACCGGCTGGTCCAAGGGAACACCGTTGCGGCTGAGATAGTCAATTACGGGGTTGCCATGCGACAGGCCGGCCTCGTAGTCGACACTGGCCACTTGAATGATCTCCTTGGTAGGCAATTCAAGAAGGACAGGGCCTCGAGTCTCGACGCTGCTGTAGACATCCTTGTTCTTGAATCGCACCAAACTCTGGAGACGGAACGTCAGGGTCTGGCCAAGGAGCTCAATGTTCTGGGGCATCTCGTCGGCCATAAACCACTGCTTGGATCGGAGAACGGCCACATCCTTGGTGGTGGCCAGGTGAACCTTGACAGGAGTCTCCAGCTTGCGCTGGAAGGTATTCTCATAATCGGTGTAGGCGCCGCGGTACAAGAATTGCGAGGTCACTTCCATGACGGCCTCGCCATCACGAACAATGGTACCGCAGACCTCAACCATCTTGCCCGACTCCTGGTTGATGACGGCGTTGATTTGGGCGGTGGTAGACACGACGTCGCCCTTCTTGAGAGGCTCCGCGCCGGGCTTCATCCTGAACTCGTTGGATAGGTGAACGAGTTTGATCAGATCACCATCAATCTTGCGCGGGAAGATGGGCTTAGTGATGGCCTTCCATCCGACGACGATGGCGAAGTCCATTGGCGCGTACATAATCTTGCCAGGTCGGTCGACGAAAGCTTCGCCCTTGTTGCCAACGGAATAGATAAAGTCGTTGATCGCCTCTCCTGTGATAGTAGCCTCGCCACCATCGAACTTGGCGGTGACGAGCGCATCAAGATCCAAGGTTTCGTCACCGAACCACGCCTTCCAGTAGAACTCCTTGATGCGGTCGTTGCGGCCCTCCATAACCTCTCGGATGGGAGCATAACCAGCATCGGGATGATACGTGAACTTCAGAGGCAAAGGAACCGGTTTGCCGAGAGCGGTGGTCTCCTTGATCATGTTGACAACAATCTCGTTGGGGCCATTAAGTTTGACTTCGATGACATCCACGTAATGGTTGTGCCTCGGCTGCTCCCTGACAATAATGACTGTCTTCTGGGGTTCGTTGGGGTATTGGATCTCGACGAAGAGGCCCTTGGTCGGGGAGAAAATCCTCTTGATGGGGTTCGTCTCGTACTTCTGACCCTGGACAATGACGTCGGAGAGCAGAAGGGCGTGGCGCCAGCTGCGCTTGGGACCCGCGAGAAGGGCCAGCCAAGATTCCAATGGCGGCATAGTGGCAGTGGCCGAGGACGACAGGCGATAAGTGTTCTTGTGCGTGTCATAGGACACCGTGAGGGAGTCCAAGTCAACAGGGATCTCTGCCTCCGTAACCCTACCGCCGAAGTACTCTACGGTAGGGATTCGGCTAGCATCACCGCCGTAGATGTCACGCGTAAGTCCGGCAATATGGCCATTGTGGATTCCGTCAAGGATCTGCTGGATAGGCTCGTCCATCACGGTCGAGTACTTGACGGCGACTGGGCCCTGAAGAATACAAGTCCTGCCAACATCCTGGCCCTGCACGGCCTGAACATCTTCGGATTGCCAGAGAGAATCCTTCTTGAAGTAGAACTCGAAGTTATCGTCAAATACAGGGACGAAAGGTACAGGCTTCTGGATAGGCCGGAGACAGAGCAGAAGGAAGTGCTCGACATCATGGGCGTTGACAATCTGAGTCTCGGCCTCGGGATAGGCAGCCAAGACGCGCTCGACGGTCTCAAACGGCTCCTTCAAGTCTGCCATGTTCTGCAGGACAGACGGATTGCCCGTGGTCTGCGTGAAGCGCTCCTCAACACGCTGGATCCAGTCAGCCGTGAGGCGGATATAAGTGGGATCGATCCAGCGGGATTCGTGCTTGACATAGAGGAGCTCAACCATGCGACGGACGATCTCAGCGTAGGTCATCTCATCCACGTCAACCGCCTTTCCAGCCTTGTTGCGACCGAACCAGACCTTTTGGAAATCATCATTGAGCTTCTGGATGATGTAGTCACGGTTCTTCTTCAGCTCAGCAACGCGCTTCTCCTTGGGAATGGTGAAAATCTTCTGGTCCATCTCGGCCCAGAAACGGACACCACGGGTGGCCAACTTGTGAATTGGCTCACCCATCTCAGAGCGCACAGTAAGGACGCCTCCGGCGGGACCCTTGTAGGTCTTTTCCCATTCGGAGTCATCAACACCAGGAGCGGCAATGATGGCCTTCTTAGCATCGGGGCTGGTGTGTGCTTCCTTGGCGACCATCATGCGACTGCCAAACATGCAGCCATCGAAAGGCATAGGCGGATAGCCGAATTTCTTCGACCACTCGCCAGTGATGTAGGGGTAGGTGTCCTCAGCACCGCCGAAACCAGAGCCAGCAATAAGAATAATGTTTTCGGCTCGGCGGATACGGGGATACATCTGAAGCATAGGCTGATGGAAATCCTCGAAAGAGTGATGACCACCGCCACGGCCGCCAGTCCATTGCAGCATGACAGGGAAGGTAGGATTGGCATTAGCAATGTTTACCACGGCCTGGATAGCGTCAACGGAACCGGGCTTGAACGAGATGTGCTTGAGGCCAAGAGTCTGGATGTATTCGTTGGCAACTTCGATGGAAGGCACACCGGCGCCAATAGCCAGGCCCTGGATGGGTACACCTTCAGCTCGAAGACGACCAATCATAGGGATCTGCCAGGCCATAGCCATGGGGTTGACGTAGATCAGGTTAACGCCAATGCCACGGCCGGGAGGAATGGCTCCTTCGATCTTTCGGATGGCAGCGGTCATCATGCGAGGATCGAAGTAGCCACCACCAGCAAGCTCAATATGGTAGCCAGCGTTCATCGTAGCGGCGACGAAGTCCCACGGGACAGTCGCTGGCGTCATACCAGCTACCATTACTGGGGGGAGGCCGAGCAGCCGGCTCATCCTGGTGTCGACGTATGTGCGACCATTCGCGGTCTTGACCAGCTTTGGACCAAACTCCTTGACCCAGTCAATAGCATACTTGACAGCATTCTCCTCGTCACGGTCGAACAGTTCCGACTTGTATCCGACCTCGGGGACAGTACCCTGGACAGCCCCAGCAAGGATGACACGAACGCCGGTTCCATCCTTGTTGCGACTGGTGAGGATACCAATGCCAGAGATACCGCCAGGTCCGAAGTCCAAGACGTGGGTAGCCTCGGAGAACGCGGTCGCCTTCTCCCAATACACGGGATCACGGGTGATGAGGCGAATCAAGGTGGGGACGATATTGCCCTTGACGCCATCGCGCACATCCTTGCCAGTATGGGTGTCATACAGAGCGATATCGAGGGAAGACGAATCGATATCAACATCGCGCAAGTCGTTGTCGACCAGATCTGTGGCTGCCGCGAGGTACTTGCTGTGGAAAGGAGCGGTGATTGGCAAGAAACGGTTGGAGAACCGGACCTTGCGCTCGGTGTACGGAATCCTGTTCTGGTCGAGACCGGTAGGCGCCTTGACTTTCCGTAGGCGCGAGTTGAGACCGTAGAGGGACATAGGAGGGCCCGTCACGACCATGTTTCGGGGGCTGTTGATGAGGGAGATGCCGATGTGGCGATCGGCGGGGAGATAGTGGTTGGTGGCATCGACGTGCTTCTGGACTTCGGCCTGGGACAGGTCTCGGATGCTAAGCATAGGAGAAGGCGTACCCTCGCCATTGTCAATAGAGTCTTGAAGCATAGACGGGGTGATGGATGTCCGGGGGAAGGTCTGCTGGCTTCGTGCGCCAATCCAGAAGAGGATCGTGAGAGCCTTGGTCACAACCTCACGCCACGAATCCCAGGAGCTCGCCGCAGCGGTAGCCGCAGCCACGACGACACCCTGAGAGTGACCGGTCGTACCCTGAATCCTGTCACGCAACACGCCAGGATGTACGCCGAGAACCTTGCAGGTAACCTCATAGTGGGCAAGTTGTAGAAGACCAATGAGCGGGAAGCTCACAGGCGCGGAAATGAGGTAGTCGACGTCGGGCGTAGCATCGGGATTGTGAAGCCAGGCCACAATATCAAGGCCCTTGGGGTAGAGCTTCTCAGCCTCGGGGTGCTTCGAAAGGGATTGAAGAAGCTCTGCCGACGCCGTGATCAGTTCGCCAACAAAGGTGGAGTACACCTTGTTGATTTCCCGCAGCTCCTCGAAGTACTCCTCGATGTTGCCCTGACCACCGAAAATGGTATAAATCTGCGCCGAATTGTCGTCGGCAGCCCTGAAAAGGGCGGACTGGTGGGGCTTCACGGGTCGGTTCGCGGCGGAGCGACCGGCATAGTAGCAGCGGATGACTTCTAGCTTCTTGGAGTCGATGCCGGGAAGCGTAGAAGCGAGGGGGTGGACTTCATTCCCTTGGAGGAAGGCGCGCTCAAACTCGTTTAGTACAAGCTTGAGGACCTCCTCATAGGACCCCTGGGCGTCATCTTCACCGGTCTCAATCTCGTTCGCGATGAAACCCATATATCTCGCTAGGAGTTCTGGCACGGATGATGGCTCGTCATCCTGTGCTAGCTCGTCTGTGGGTGCGGGGAGTGTGGCGGTAAACCTCTCCTTCAACTGAGAGGCGTGGAAATGGAGACCAGTGGGGACGAGAAAGGAGGTCTCGAGCTTGCCGTGAGCGATCGTGAGAGGGCGGAGAGATGAGCTCGATCGTGGCGTCGAGACACCCGTCTGAGGGCCTGCTCCAGCGCCGTACATATTGTATGATCAAGGTATGGGGTATCTAGAGTTCTAATCCCGGGTGCGTGGTGGTCAGCTTGCTTCCTCTCCTAAGAGACTCGATGCCGAGGTGCCTCTGCTTACATTGACGACAGTTGATGCTCCTCAGCACCAACCAGGCGAAAGAAAATCTATGGCAAGAGATCGGTGACCTCGAAAATTAAAAAGGTTATGCGCTACAGGAGCGAAAGTGACGTTCGCTTGGTCGAGAGGCGAGAGGAACGGAAGATGCTTCGCAGAACTGCTTCGGAAGGGGCAAAGCAGTCTATCGAAGGGGGGTATGAATGTAGTGGGAGAGAGTGAGGGTTGAAGGGATGAAGAGATAGGATGAAGACAAGACCAAGAGCGAATTGGTAAGTCTGGGTTATTAAAGAGGCAATGTAGACTAAACCTAGGCTTTCCTCAGCTTGACGAGTCCGTAGGGAAGAAGAGAGAAAGCAGATCTCGACGCTGTGGTGGGGAAATGAGATGTACACTCGACCACAGACACCTCAGATTTCAGAGGATAGACCGGACAAGCTGGCGGTACTTTTTTTTTCTCCTTCTCCGTTGCTTGCGGGCTCCCCAAGAAAACCGTGTTATTGACGCTGGTGCAAGAGCTCGAGGTACTTGGTCGAAGCTAGGTACCTGAATTTTCGTTCGAATTTTTTTCTTCTTTGTTGTCGCATTGCCGTTGCGACAGCTAGCTTTGGCGGGCCAAAGTTGGTGAAAGCGCTGCCATTGGCCATTGGCAGGTGCCTCCCCCAAGTTGGGTCGTCTTCCTCGCCAAATTTTTTTTTCGTTGGGAAGTCCCACACCCTCACCCGCACGCCCCTTCCACCCGTTCCGACCGCGACATAATGTCATAAACTCAATGCTACTTATTAGTGTACTTCGTAGTGTAGACAGGTACGAAGTACAAGTAAATATTCACAGCACAACAAGCCGAGTCCAAGCCAATCTGTCAGGGGTCCTCGGTACCTGGGTACCAATGCAGGCGCTGGATGCAGCCGAAGCCATCATACATAATTACCGAGTGAGTTGATCAATCCATCCTCTACAATTGGAGTATCCTGCTTTCTTTCAGGCTGTGCTTGCTGACGAAATAATAGACCAAGGCCTAGCCCAGCCTGTGCCTGTGTTTATGGACCAAGTACTCCATCTGTCTCCATTTTCTTGCGGGAACACCTGGCGTTCATGTTGTTCAATCGTTGAATTGAACGTTTCCCAATTGAATGTTGAAATGGTTTCCCCAAAGACAAAGACAGGAAATGGATGGAATCCCTTTCATCCGGTTGTCTCGTTGCCTAGCGGCGCTTTGTTACGTGGGCCGGTCTTAAGCTTCACGACTGACTGAAAGCTTTGGCTGGGACTCGAGGTCGACAACCACCCGAACAAGAGAGGAAGAGCGGGAGTTGCTCCAAGCTTCTGGTGTCTGAGGCCGCCCGCCGGTATTAGCAGGTCGTCATCTCACATGCCGTATTGTCCCGTGCCCACGATCCACGAGAGACGGTCTGTGAAGGACAAGGAGATCATGAATTGAGGGTCCTCGATGGCAACGCTTAGGATGCAAGAGCAGCCACCGGTCAAGGTATGGTACTTTTCAGGGGGCATGGGGCCAAGGTACACGGTACTTTAAAGGCGAGTCTGTCCGCTGATAGCCCTGTAAGGGCGTGCTGCTACACTACCCCTTGGAGTAGTCATAATTACTTGGGAGCTGTGTGGGGACACTATTAATTCCGAAAGCTCATTAGGAGGTAGTGCCGTGTTGATGGTTGCAGCACAGAAGTCTAGACCTGGGTAGGCCGTATCTTGTACTTCGCGATCACCGCCTACTGCTTCTGCGCAAATCCGTCGGCTTCCAAGCTGCGAAACGGCAAAATACTGACAGGGCAGTCGAGCGATCGATTGGTGATGAAGTCTCACTCTGACGGTGGTTCACTACAAGTCTACGACATGCGACCTAAAGAAGGAAGCATCATGACATATCCTAGCGGCCACTCACCACTCAACACTAAAACGTTCCACAAGATGATAGACTGACAAGGCAACTTGAATATTCGCATCATGTTCTAGTGATTCGGAAGAGGATATCTTTCGGTATCCGAGGTCAAGACAGCAGAATATGTTGATAGGGGGCGAAGGTCGTGCGATGTTCGTGAGACTATAAAATTGAAGCTTTCCACATCTTCCGGGGGAAAGGGTTGAGTAGAGCTACATTTGTCTACAATTTGGGGTGGGGGAATTGTATGAAGTTGGCAGTAAGTACTCGTACCGCCTACAGGACTGACGTCTTCCTTCGTGCTTCGGAATACCAACAATTCCGAGTTTTTGCTGGTTGATTTGCTGAGATCAATTGAGGTGGATTGAAGTGTGGCAAGTAGTGTGCAGACCAACAACCAACAAGCTTTAAATTGATTGATGCTCTGGGGAACTAAGCTCGCACGAAGCTGCTCGGTATCCTAACCAATGCTCGGCTGTAGTGGCCGGACTATGACGGAAACCGAGTGGTTGTCTTGAGACAGAAGGGGACAAATTGATAGATAAGGCACTGGTTGGGATATCAACCGTCGAACCTTTTAAGAACACGACGTGAAACTGCGCCATCGTTCGGGTGGTAAGTCCGTTCAAAGAATCAAGGTTGAATGGGTTGAATTGAACATAGCAAAAATTGTAGTCGAAACTGTTGATGGTGTCCCCAATGAATTGGGATATGGTGGGGAGCTCACAGATGCATCGAAGTAACTCCATATTAGGACTAGCGCAGAAATATGGTTGAGAACTTGAGAGCAGCTTGTGTCTTGTCGAAGCTCTCACACCCCACGGTAGGTCATAGGAAAGTGTACCTCGGAGCCTTGTACCCAGATACATCCCCATTTCAAGGTCTTAGGACGGATGTACCCTGGTACCTCAGACTGCCAGGAACCGGCAACCGCCAGCATGGAAAGGAGTGAGGTGCGTGTTACGGGGCGTGCGAGATGGTCTGGACTTTTTTTTTTTTCTTCTCCTTCGAGGTTCGGGTTCAACAACAACACCGGATTTTCTTGTTGGTACTATTACCGCTCAACCCACCTTACCTCTTAGGTTTCTCCACGAGCTAAGGTCCAACTTTTCTTCTGAGACCCAGCTCTTCGTGTTATTTTCATCATTGTTTCTTTCCTCTCTATACCCCGCCAGCTTCATTCCTTAAGGTCGTTTACAAGGACCTCCATAGACCTTCTTACCTCTCTCTAAGCACTTGGTTCGCGAGCTTCCAGGCGTCCAAGCAGCAGAATCATCAAGAAGAGGGCCTCCCATTCATTCCACGAGAGGCGGCGGGTGATTCCCATAATAACTTTTTAACTCATAGAAAGCCATACAAGCGTCGATTATCAAGGCGCGGCTTCATTTTGCGACTAGAACTAATACCTCCCCGGATACCTGCGATCCAACACCGCCCATCATGCGTCCCGAAGTCGAGCAGGAGCTTGCTCACACCCTCCTAATCGAACTTCTCGCCTACCAATTCGCGTCCCCGGTTCGGTGGATTGAAACCCAAGATGTCTTCCTCGCGGAGAAGACCGCTGAGCGCATCGTCGAGATTGGTCCCGCCGAGACCCTCGGTGTGATGGCCAAGCGAACCCTGGCCTCCAAATATGAAGCTTACGATGCTGCGAAGTCCGTTCAACGTCAGATCCTTTGCTACAACAAGGATGCGAAGGAAATTTACTACGATGTTGACCCCGTTGAGGAGGAGCCGGAGCCCGCCGCTTCGTCCTCTGCCCCTGCGGCCGCAGCCCCTGCTGCTGCCGCTGCTGCTCCTGTTGCCGTTGCCGCCGCGCCTGCTCCATCTGCAGGTCCTGCAGCTCAGGTGCCAGATGCGCCAGTGCAAGCTCTAGATATCGTGAGGGCACTCATTGCCCAGAAGCTCAAGAAGCCCCTCCTAGAGGTGCCTCTCAGCAAGGCGATCAAGGATCTGGTAGGAGGTAAGAAGATTCATCCCATTTCATCATCGCATTACAAGCATACATGCTAATGACCCATGTAGGCAAGTCCACCCTTCAAAACGAAATTCTCGGAGACCTGGGCAAGGAGTTCGGTTCTACCCCCGAGAAGCCCGAGGACACCCCACTCGACGAACTAGGTGCGGCGATGCAAGCTACATTCGACGGCCAGCTCGGCAAGCAATCCCAAGGCCTCATTGCCAGGCTTATCTCTTCGAAGATGCCGGGTGGTTTCAATATCACCGCATCACGGAAGTACCTCGAAACCCGCTGGGGTCTTGGCCCTGGCCGACAGGACGGCGCGCTGCTGTTCGCACTAACCATGGAGCCTGCGAGCCGTCTGGGCTCGGAGGCCGACGCCAAGGCCTTCCTCGATGATGTGACACAGAAGTACGCCGCGAACGCAGGTATCAGCCTATCCACAGCTGCCGCCGCTGGACCCGCAGCGGGCGCCGGCCAGGGCATGATGATGGACCCTGCTGCCATCGACGCACTCACCAAGGACCAGAGGGCCCTCTTCAAGCAGCAGCTCGAGCTGTTTGCGAGGTATCTCAAGATGGATCTTCGAGCAGGTGAAAAGGCCCACCTCAACTCCCAACAGTCCGAGAAGGTGCTGCAGGCCCAGCTTGACTTGTGGACCGCCGAGCATGGCGACTTCTATGCCGCTGGTATCGAGCCTGTCTTTAGCTCCCTGAAGGCCCGTGTCTACGATTCCGCCTGGAACTGGGCAAGGCAAGATGCCTTGAATATGTATTTCGACATCATCTTTGGAAGGCTCAAGGTTGTGGACCGCGAGATTGTGAGCCAGTGCATCCGCATCATGAACCGGTCCAACCCCAAGCTCGTCGAGTTCATGCAGTACCACATGGATAACTGCCCTACCGACCGCGGCGAGACCTACAAGCTTGCGAAGGAGCTTGGCCAGCAGCTTATTGAGAACTGCAAGGAAGTCTTGGAGGCGGCTCCCGCCTACAAGGACGTGTCGGTCCCAACGGGTCCTCGTACTATCGTCGATGCCAAGGGTAACCTGAACTACGAAGAAGTCCCTCGTACTAGCTGCCGCAAGTTGGAGCACTACGTCCAGCAGATGAGCGAGGGCGGCAAGATCTCCGAGTACGGCAACCGAACCAAGGTCCAAAACGATTTGCAACGCATGTACAAGCTCATCAAGCAGCAGCACAAGTCTACTTTGACCAGCTCGCAGCTTGAGATTAGGAATCTGTACAGGGATGTCTGCCGCTCACTAGCCATGAATGAGAGCCAGATTCTGCCCAAGGAGAACGGGTCGCCCGGCGCCAAGAAGCCTTCCGTCAAGGGACCCACTCCTGGCAAGGGCAAGGTTGAGACCATCCCTTTCCTCCACCTCAAGCGCAAGAACCTCCACGGATGGGACTACAGCAAGCGACTTACCACGCTGTATCTCAGCTGTCTCGAGAAGGGCGCTCGTGATGGAATTTCCTTCCAAGGCAAATACGCCCTTATGACGGGTGCCGGTGCCGGTTCCATCGGTGCTGAGGTGCTTACTGGCCTCATCAGCGGTGGCGCCAAGGTCGTTGTCACCACCAGCCGTTTCTCGCGCGAGGTCACCGAGTATTACCAGTCTCTCTACACCAAGTTCGGTTCTCGAGGCTCCCAACTTGTTGTTGTACCCTTCAACCAGGGTAGCAAGCAGGACGTCGAGGCTCTGGTGGACTATGTTTATGACCCTAAGAACGGTCTTGGATGGGATCTGGACTACGTTATTCCATTCGCTGCTATCTCTGAGAATGGCCGCCAGATCGACAACATTGACTCTAGGTCAGAGTTGGCTCACCGTATTATGTTGACCAACCTGCTTCGCCTGTTGGGTTGTGTCAAGGCTCAGAAGGCTGAGCGTGGCTTCGAGACTCGTCCTGCCCAGGTCGTCCTACCCCTCTCCCCCAACCACGGTACTTTCGGCAACGATGGTCTTTACTCCGAGTCCAAGCTCGCCTTGGAGACCCTCTTCAATCGCTGGTACTCCGAGAGCTGGGCCCACTATCTTACCATCTGCGGCGCCGTTATCGGATGGACCCGTGGCACTGGCCTCATGTCGGGCAACAACGTGGTCGCTGAAGGCGTCGAGGCCTTCGGTGTTCGCACATTCTCTCAGCAGGAAATGGCCTTCAACCTCCTTGGTCTCATGACCCCCACGGTTGTTGACCTCTGCCAAACCGAGCCCGTCTTTGCCGATCTCAACGGTGGTCTTCAGTTTATCCCCAACTTGAACGAGACCATGACCAAGCTCCGCAAGGATATCATGGAGACCAGCGAAATCCGCAAGGCCGTCAGCAAGGAGACCGCCATCGAGAATACCATTGTTAATGGACCCGACTCCGAGGCTCTGTACAAGAAGAAGATGATTGAGCCGCGTGCCAACATCAAGTTCGAGTTCCCTACCGCTCTTGACTGGAAGAAGGACATTGCCCCTCTCAATGACAAGCTCAAGGGCATGGTCGACCTCGAGAAGGTGGTTGTCGTCACTGGTTTCGCCGAGGTTGGTCCCTGGGGTAACTCGCGCACTCGATGGGAGATGGAAGCCTATGGCGAGTTCTCTCTCGAGGGCTGTGTTGAGATGGCCTGGATCATGGGTCTTATCAAGCATCACAACGGACCCATTAACCGCCGCCCCTACTCCGGCTGGGTTGACTCCAAGACTAATACCCCCGTTGACGAGAAGGATGTCAAGGCCAAGTACGAGAAGTTTATTCTCGAGCACAGCGGTATCCGTCTCATCGAGCCCGAGCTCTTCGAAGGCTACGACCCCAACAAGAAGCAGCTTCTTCACGAAGTTGTCATCGAGCAAGATCTTGACCCCTTCGAGGCGTCCAAGGAAACTGCTGAAGAGTTCAAGCGTGAGCATGGAGACAAGGTTGAGATCTTCGAGATCCCAGAGTCAGGCGAGTACACTGTTCGCCTAAAGAAGGGCGCTGCTCTCTGGATCCCCAAGGCGCTCAGGTTTGACCGCCTCGTCGCTGGTCAGATCCCCACCGGCTGGGATGCCAAGCGCTACGGTATTCCCGACGACATCATCTCCCAGGTCGACCCCGTCGCCCTCTTCGTACTTGTCTCGACTGCCGAGGCCCTCCTCTCGTCTGGTGTCACCGACCCTTACGAGTTCTACAAGTATGTCCACGTATCGGAAGTTGGTAACTGTGTCGGTTCCGGTATGGGTGGTGCCGCTGCGCTCCGGGGCATGCACCGTGACAGGTACCTCGACAAGCCGCTCCAGAACGATATTCTTCAGGAGTCTTTCATCAACACTATGAGTGCCTGGGTTAACATGTTGTTGCTTTCGTCTTCCGGCCCCATCAAGACACCCGTCGGTGCCTGTGCCACTGCTGTCGAGTCCGTGGACATTGGTTACGAGACCATCATGGAGGGCAAGGCTCGCGTGTGCATTGTCGGTGGTTTCGATGACTTCGGTGAGGAGGGCTCGTACGAGTTCGCCAACATGAAGGCCACCAGCAACGCTGTTGATGAGTTCGCCCACGGCCGAACTCCTCAGGAGATGTCCCGGCCTGCCACTACCACTCGTAACGGCTTTATGGAGTCCCAGGGATGTGGTGTGCAGATCATCATGACTGCCAAGCTTGCCCTTGAGATGGGTGTCCCTATTTACAGTATTCTTGCCCTGACCACCACCGCGTCTGACAAGATCGGACGCTCTGTTCCCGCCCCCGGCCAGGGTGTCCTTACTACCGCCCGCGAGCACGCCGGCAAGTTCCCCTCGCCTCTCCTCGATATCAACTACCGTCGTCGCCAGATCGAGCGCCGCAGGAAGCAAATCAAGCAATGGAAGGAGTCCGAGCTTGAGTTCCTGTATGATGAGATTGATGCTATGAAATCTCAGGGCGAGAAGTTCGACGAGAAGGAGTACCTCCAGGACCGCACGGCTCACGTCGAGAAGGAGGCCGCCCGTCAAGAGAAGGAGATGCTCAGGAGCTTGGGCAACAACTTCTGGAAGAGCGATCCTTCCATCGCGCCCCTCCGAGGTGCCCTCGCTACATGGGGCCTCACTATCGATGATCTTGGTGTTGCCTCCTTCCACGGTACATCTACCAAGGCCAACGACAAGAACGAGTCCTCTGTCATCTGCCAACAGCTCCGTCATCTCGGCCGCTCCAAGGGTAATGCCATCATGGGTGTCTTCCAGAAGTACCTTACTGGTCACCCCAAGGGTGCTGCTGGTGCCTGGATGATGAACGGCTGTCTTCAGGTCCTCAACACTGGTTTGGTGCCCGGCAACCGCAACGCGGATAATGTCGACACCGTCATGGAGCAGTACGACCTGATTGTCTACCCCAGCCGCAGCATCCAGACCGACGGCATCAAGGCCTTCTCCGTCACCTCGTTCGGTTTCGGTCAGAAGGGTGCTCAGGCCATCGGTGTCCACCCCAAGTACCTCTTCGCCACCCTCGATGAGCAGACCTACAATGCTTACTACGCCAAGGTCGAGGCGCGCCAGAAGAAGGCGTACAGGTACTTCCACAACGGCTTGATCCACAACAGCCTGTTCGTCGCCAAGACCCACGCCCCTTACACCGACGAGCAGCTCAGCAAGGTCCTCCTCAACCCCGACGCCCGCGTCGCCGAGGACAAGAAGTCTTCCGAGCTCGTTTACCCCTCCAACTTTATGGCTCTTTCCGAGAAGCCCGCCCCCTCTTCCGCTGTCAAGGCGACGCAGACCATGATGGAGGCCCTCGCTAAGAAGGTCGTTGCCAAGAACTCCAAGATCGGTGTTGATGTCGAGGACATCTCGGCGATCAACATCGAGAACGAGACCTTCATCTCGCGCAACTTCACCAAGGCCGAGATTGACTACTGCCGCCAAGCCCCTAGCCCCCAGAGCTCTTTCGCGGGTCGCTGGAGCGCCAAGGAGGCCGTCTTCAAGTCCCTCGGTGTCCCCAGCCAGGGAGCCGGCGCTGCGCTCAAGGATATCGAGATCGTGAGGAACGACGACGGTGTACCCTCCGTCAAGGTATGTTAATACACCCACTAGCCCGCCCCTTCTCTTTCGTTTGTAGCTAACTCTTTTCGCAATAGCTCCATGGTGATGCTGCCACCGCCGCCAAGAAGGCTGGTATCAAGGACGTCAGCGTCTCCATCTCTCACTCGGATTCGCAGGCCATGGCCGTCGCCGTTGCGTCGCTTTAAGAAACAAAATATACCCTGTGAAGATGAGGAGAGTCAAGGAGGTTAGAGAGTGCAAAGAGTAAAATGAAGGCAATAACATGGTCCTGTGTGAAACCTTTGTATTCGCTCAATTTTTTGGGCTTAATCTGCGCTTTTTATGTTTCTCGCTCTTGTTTTTATATTTTAATTCACGGACCTGTTTGCCTAGGGTGGGGAGGAGGAAAAGAACATTTCATAGAGTTTTCAAGTTTTAGCCAGTTGGGGGGATTAGAATAGAATGATTTCATGTTCATCAATGTCGTATCTTTCCTCACTGTATCCTGTGATATCCTGGGCTTGAGCTGGAATCGGTAGCTCGAATCAGTTACTCTGAAGACATGGCGAAGGGTCTCATCCCTCTGGATCATGGATGAGATGTCCTGGGATGTGGGGGACTCAGGGAATACGAAGTCACAGAAGCACGTCCGACAGGAGACACCATCATGTAGGACATCCCAATTTATTATTTCGTTTGTCAACAAGCTCCTCCAGGTCCCGACTGTATTTACAGAACAAACACTTCCCCATCCCCCTTGTCCCTTTTCCGCTTCCCTTTCCCTTTCCCCTCAAGCTTCTCAAGCCAACTCAACCCCTCCGCTCAACCCTATGTGTGTGTGTGTGTGTGTGTGTCATTTGTGTGTATGTTGTGTCATTTGTGATGCGCAGTTCGCCAGGAATTGTTCTTTCGGTCAAATTTGTGATTTCATCTCCATTTGATAGATTGTCCCAGAATAAGTAAGGGCAGAGTTTTCACTGCATTGCAGCTCGTCGCTTCCTTTAGGAGAGATTGTGGCATTCTTGGTTGTTATCATCACTTGTCGACCTTCCCTATGATAGTGATCGCTGTTAGCCCGAGTGCAAGTGACAACAGCAAGAAAGTTCCAGGAGGGGGGCCAACATACAATTAGTAGTTGTGTGTATATATATAAGGAGGCATACATGCCCATGGCAATGTTGGTTTTTTTTTTAGGGTGTCCGATATGCGAGGCGCTTCGTCATTGCTGGCCGGTGTATATCGAAGTCCGACCTGGATTATCGAGTGTAAAAGAAGAAGTTTCGGACAGTATAACAATATCGGCACGAGGAAGTCTAGGGGAAATGGAAAAATCAAAGTTAGCATACCCCTAAAGATAAAAACGAAGCGTGAAAGCTTGGAGAACAAGGGAAAGGAACAGGGCAATGCGGAAAAGGGAACCAAAGAGAAACGTGGGCACTTACCTTTCCAAAGCATAGAAAGACTCTCGTACATACACGAGTACTTGTAGCGCAAGTGTAGGGGGACCCTGGTCTGGTGGGAGTGGTTGGCGTCGACGGTGGAGGCTTGAATGACTTGTAGCAAGGACGAACAGTTGAGTTGAAGAGTGCTTGGCGACCGAAGAAGTGTAGAGACGGTTCGAGTTCGAGACGTAAATGAGAATGTGACTCCGGAGAGCTCTCTTGGTGGATGAGATCTTCTCGTCGTAGTTGTCGAAAGCCGAGGGTGCGTTGTCCGAAACAGAGCAGCGTGGTCGAGGATGTGTAACTGGGCTGCTGCACCTAGGCGTCTCGTCTCCAACTTGTCAAGGCAAGACCGAAACGGGTGTATCGGAAACCCATCCCCTCTCCCAGCCAGAAGACTCGTATATAGAAAAAGAAATCCCACCCCAGAAGAGGCAGAAAACAACACACACACACACACATGGAAAATAACCCCCCCCCCCCCTCACCCCCTCGCTCCCCCTGGATCACGAGACGGAGCGGCTTCTGATACCCAGATCTCCAGGAAAGTCCGGACAAGCAAGAATACGGCAGGGAAAACAAAAGTTATTCCCGTAGCCACTATTCCTGCTCGCCGGTCCTTCCCTGACCTTGCTGCTGGTTCCTCCTCGAGTTCTGGCCCACTCTCGCAGCCGTTGGCCGAATAGGGACCAGATACTCTTCCCGAGCGGCGGGATGTATTTCCCGCCACCCATCGGGATTCCCCCCCAGCAAGGCGACCTGGGCTCTCAGGTAAGCCGTCTCCGCCTCCAACTCCACGACCCTACGCATGACGAAGTCGCGGTGCTCCGCCTTGCGTCGACGGGTATTCTCCGCCGACAGACGATTGAGCGCGCGACCACGCTCACCCGCAGACATCTGGTCAAGCTCCGCCTGAGGAATCTGCAGCGGTCCAGTGCCTTGCTGATTCCGCTGAGACGGGTAAAAGTTTGGATCGGAGCGAGGCACGCCCAAGAGCAGCCCCGCCCGCTGAATCCGCACCCCCCGAGCGGCCTCAGGGACACTGGACAGGTCATTCTCGGACACCATGTGCCCGAGGAGACCACCCATGTTAGAGTACGGCCCAAGGTTCACCCCACGATGCCACGTGGGGTTTTCCAAGGGCCACTCATAGGGCGCCGCAGCGTCCTCGACGGCAGCTTCAGCCGGACCTGGAACGGCTGTCGTCTGAGCAGCGCCTCCATCATTAGAGGCAGCTGCCTGGGGCCCAAATCCGGGATGGCCAACTGCCAACGGGGTGGTGGAGGGCATACCCCCCACTGCACTCGCATCGACAGATGGGTCCCAGGAGGGCCCCGCGTTGACGACAGACAGCTGTCCAAAGTCCAGACTGCCAGATGTCGGGAGTAGGTCCATCAAATCCCCCATCACCTCCGGGGGGATATCACTGAAGTGATCCCCCGGTTGATGAGGGCTGACTCCCTCTCCCGCTAAAATTGAAATCACTATGTGTCAGTCCAACTGTACGTGCCAAAGAAATTCGGGAAGTAGGGATCGGCTCACAGTCGTGGAGCGGATCCTCCACACCGCCAGAGCCAGGACCTTCAGTTTCCATCGGCTCGGCATCCTATGCTCCGCCGAGGAAACCGAAGGCCTGGTTGGCGGCCTCACCTTCCCCCCCAACGCCCGGTCCCCTGTGGGCCATTTTTTTTATCTATATATGCGTGCCAATGGTTAGACATGATGGATATAACAGAGTGCCTCCGGAGCGCCCTGGCGTATATAGAAAAAGAAAAAAAGAAAAAGAAACAAAGGGGAAAAGAACAGAGAAAACAGAAACGAGAAGGAAATGAAGTAGGAGAACCCCGAGGTCACGGAACAACCGTCGTGAGCCAAAGAGTGATGATGAGGGATGATGGAGAGGGAAGAAAAAGCGGCATCCACCTGGAGGGACGGGCGTTTTTATACTCGAGCACCGAGCACCTCTGAATCACCAATGACGGCACTGAGCCCCGAGATGTCTCAAAAGCTGTTTGGCAGATGAGGTGGATTGAATAGGCTGGGAATAGATTAATGGAATCAATTTGATGCAAGCGCAAGCAAGCGAATCGGGAAGGTAGTGAAACAGGATGATTCGTAGTGGGCGTGATTCCCAACGAAGGAGTCGTTGGAAGGGGAAACAGGGTCAATGATTGCCTTCCAAGTGAGGAAGTCTTTGCTTTGAGGGATGGGGAGGAGATGTGAAAATGGCTTCGTGACACAGAGACAAGATGCGCAGGGAAGCAATCATTATCGCAGGAGTCAAATGTTGGACAGGAATGGCCAACTTTGGCGATATGAAGCAGAAATCAAAGGCAAATGAATCTGAAAGGAGATACAACCACTTACTGTAATGGATGGGTAAAAAAGGCTTCTTGCCAGAAAAAATGGGTTATTTGTTGGAATCTTTTGAGCTTTCGAGCTTTTGATTGTGAATGTTGAAGAGGAGAAGAAATCATCCTCTCAATTCGGAAAATGGGCGTTTATATAGTTGATTCTGGCTCCCTCCGGGGCCCCCAATCACTGGCCTCCAATTACTGGAGCAAGGCAACTGGAGAAATCACTGGAGCAGCGAACTGGAGCAGGGAGAAGCTATAATTTCGATTGATTCACAGGGTGAGGTGAGGAAGGAGCAACATGTAACAGGCCCAGGTAAAGGGCAAAAGGTGATAGGCAACAGCTCTCCAAGTTGGATCCTTCCCGAGTCGGTATCACCATCACTCCTTGAATCAGATGCCAGGGAGGTTCGATAGGTCAATATACCATTGTCACTTAATCAATCGGTCTCTACTCTACAACTGAAACCGTCAAGTCCACGATCTAGAACACCGGGATAGAGAAGGGGCCCCCCGGTCTATGGAGACCTCAGCATACCAGCTAAACATTGATTAATATGAGACAAGCACCAGACCATTCTAGCACTTGAAAGATCCTCTCCGTGAGCCACCAGTTCGGGGAAGGGGAATTCAGATGATGTTTGCTGGTTTTTAAACTATGATACACGACCTCCACACTAGCCCCGGTTCAAGGTATTGCCCGCTCCCCTTGGGTTATCCTCCTTGAACTCGTCCCACTGCCTCGCTTTGTATGTTTCTTCGTCGGCCTTTCCTATGTCATCCTCGTTTGGCTCCGGCCTGTTAAAGCTCGCCTCGCCCCCTCCCTCGATGATATTGCCTCGCCGCCTCTCCTCATCCAAGTATTCATCGATCGACATCGTAGGCAGGTTATGGCCAGGACGGAACACGCCCTTCTGCAAGTCCTGTCTTGTCCCCACAATCGTGAAGGGCTTCAAAGGTTTACCATCCTTGGAGAGCAGCGGGCCCTTTTGCCCCAGGAGGGATGTTAATGGTGAATCCAGCCGCTCGGAATAACTATCAGATTGCTGACCGGGAGCCCTGCGGCGAGGATCATCGGGAAGAGTGGTTTGAGGTGGGGGAGCCGGAGGGGCAAGGGCGAGCATCTCAAGTTCCCTATTCAAGCTCTCGAGATCCTGGAAGGCCATGTGTGTGCAGAATTCGATGTTGGTGAGATAAACCTGCCGAACGAGCTCCTCATCGCCATGCTCTAAATACCTCGGGTTCCTTTTGAGTAAAGCAAGCTTCTCCTTGAGCGACTTTTCCGCCTTGAAATTCTGAATCTTCGAATTCCTCTTGGCTGCTGCATCTGTGCCCACCACCGTGGTAAAATGATCTGCGTCCTCATTGTACTTCTCATAGAGCTTGGCATAATCTCCATGGAGTAGCTCATATCTGTCTAGAAGTCCTAAAAAGGACTCATATGCAGCCTTTGCCTTTTTCACAATCCCAAGTCGCTCCGACGTGGAAGTTGCTGGCGTTTTTTGAATTAGTTCGGCAAGGTGGTAGCTGATGAGAAGATAGGGTAGGGATGTCGTCGCAACGTCGTCGGCCGACTCGTTGGGGCTGAAGATGGACAGTTCCGATACAAGCCGGAGACATTTTTCGTAGGATTTTATGGTAGATGAAAGCTTTTCGCGGAACTCTGCAGATGTCGAGTCGTATGTGCTGGCAAGCGCGGCTTGCCTCTCCTCTGCTTGTTCAAAGAGGGTCTTCAGAGACTGTGGCTGATCCTCTTCGGACATGGTGGATGGAATGTCGAATCGAGAAGGGAAAAGGAGATAAATGAGATAAAGGAGTCCAAAACTGGGCACTTGTAGCTTATTTCTTAATCTGGAACAATTTGAGTCTTCTCGTCGGTCTTGAGGGTTTCATAGAAGCATTGGTTTTGCAAGATGTGGTCAGGACTAAGTTGAGGCGTTGACGATGCTGAATGGTGGGGTTGTTTTGTTCTGGTCGCGACAATGGAAGCATTGAGCATTTGACCCGCGCTGCCACCTTGATCTAATTGTCGCTCGCCTCAACTCATACAACCCAGTGGAGATTAGATATATTTCAAAAAGCGAGTGGCAAGCTCAAACACATGTATATATCTCGTCTATATCATCAAGTATTTTCTCTAAGTATCCGATATTCGCCTCACATCCCGCCTCGAAACTCGAAGCCCTTCGCCGAAGCTCCTTCTATTCTCAGAGGGGTGAAGTTGAGAGGTCCAGTGCCGAAAATTAGC
The DNA here is from genome assembly GCA_002812735.1 of Scedosporium dehoogii. Classification (NCBI taxonomy): domain Eukaryota; kingdom Fungi; phylum Ascomycota; class Sordariomycetes; order Microascales; family Microascaceae; genus Scedosporium; species Scedosporium dehoogii. The sequence continues at coordinate 63,060 of PGIR01000092.1, forward strand.
CGATACGCAGAATACAGTGCACAGTGCACAAGCTCGCCCCTTCTAATTACGTCGCCCCTGTTGATACGCCCATCGTTGAAGCCGCAATCGAGCTAGAGTTGGGACTTATTCTCTAGCAACGCCTCAAACATCTCTCTCTCCCCCATCCGATCATCAGTCGCATGAAGCTGCGGCCCTCCCGGCCAACCGATCCCTCCCCCTTCCCAATTCGTCTGGGTCTCCGACGTTTCGTCGCCACAGTCGCAATCCACCGGCCCGACTCTCCCTCTTCTGGATCCAAGCATATATAAGCCCACCAGCGAACTTCGGTCCGCCCCCTTGCTTTCACCATGCCTCCGAAAATCGAGCAGCAAGAGATCGAAACCTACTGGAATATTTTCGCCACTAGAACAGGAGGCCAGAAATATCTTACCGGCGAGCAGGCTGCGCCCGTCCTCAAGAACAGCGGTTTACGAGATGACCAGCTAGAGCGGGTGTGGGACCTCGCCGACGTTGACAACGATGGCAACCTCGATTTCGAGGAGTTTTGCGTCGCCATGAGGCTTATCTTCGATATTCTCAATGGGGTGGGTCAAATTCAGGCTCTAGGACAATGGAAGTACTCTCTAGCTAATTCTGGTTTAATAATGATAGGAATACGCCGACGTCCCTTCGACGCTCCCGGACTGGATGGTGCCCGAGTCCAAGTCGCATCTCGTGCAAGCTACCCGTGCGATTACTGGAAAGCAAGTTCAATTCGAGAGAGTTGAAGACGAGCCGGATTCTCCAGGGCTCAAGGATGGGTTCGACTGGTACATGAAGCCCGCGGACAAGTCCAAATACGAGCAAATCTACCAAGAGAACAGGGATATGCGAGGCGAAATAGCTTGTATGTTATTGCATAGAGCAGCCCCGTTTCGTACCAGGTGTGGTTGCCAAGTCGTCCTATTAACACACTTGTTGGAATGCAGTCAATTCCCTCGAAGACCTCTATGAATCCCTCGACGTACCCGATACAGACATCCGCTCTGCTTGGAACCTAGTCAACCCCGCGGCCAACTCCACGATAAACAAAGACGCCTGCCTCGCTTTCCTACACATGCTCAACTACCGACACGAAGGCTACCGCATTCCCCGAAATGTCCCCGCCTCTCTCCGGTCATCCTTTGAGCGCAACAACATCGACTACCAGATCGACAACCAACGCACCGCGGCGGCATCTCGCTGGGCGACCAAGGCCGACGACAATACCTCTACAGGCCGCAAGGCCAAGTTTGGTGAACAGTACCTTACTCGGTTGGGCCACTCCGGGTTCAAGACGGCAGGAACCGACTTCTCGACCGAGAAGACGGAAGACTGGGAAGAAGTCCGCCTCAGGAGGCAACTCCAGGACCTCGAAGAAAAGATACAAAAAGTGGAGTCTGACGTGGAGAGGAAGAAGGGTGGCAAGCGAGACTCTAAGCCAGCGCTCGTGAAGAGGGAGCTTGACCAATTGCTAGACTACAAGAGGAAGCAGCTTAGGGACCTAGAAGAAGGGAACAATAAGGGGGCCGGTGGCGGCTCGAACTTGAAGTCTATCTCAGATGACTTGCAGACTATCAGGGAGCAAGTTGATGGGCTGGAGAGCCATTTACGTTCGAGGCAATCGGTGCTAGAGCAGTTGAGGAGGGAGATCGAAGACGAGAAGGCGAGCAGATGAGGACTGACGTTTTTCCCCCTCTTTTCCTTTTATCGTCTATCTTAGCGTTACATTGTAATCTATATATTTCTTCTTAGGTTTTGCTTTTGCGAGCGTCTTCGGGGATATCCCTGGTGTTTGAAGTTGCACCTTATTCCGGAAGCCCCGGAACTCGTTTCTCGATACAAAGCAATCTTTCATTTCTCAAATCCGTCCTCCAAGACCGCCGGTCTATTGATGTGTCCGGAATGGCTCCTTTCCACTCCAGACAAACTCACTGAGAAAGAAGGTAGAGGGTTACGAGGCAAATCCAAAAATGTTATTCATGTAGCTGCTAACCCAATAAGACTGATACAGAAACTATCGTTCCCTAAAGGAAAGGGGGGAAGACGGAAGAATAAAAAGAAAGAGAGAAGGAAAATAAAATCCACAATTCCCTTGGCCCAACAACTACTCTTTTACCACTGAGTGCCGTCAACATACTTGGGCGCCCAAGGGAGACCCAAAGTACGACCCTTAAGAGCCCACGCCATGATAGAGAAGACCTTGACGCTTCCGATCCGGCCTACACCGCGATCGCGGCCGGCAGCGCACATGATGGCGTCGAAGGGCAAAAGCTTCACGGGGATCTGAGGCTTGCCCTGGATGGCGAGTTCGATGTTCTTGGCGACACCAGCAGCCTGATTATGGTTGTTAGTCTTACGTCCGATTTGCCTGGTGGGGAAATGGAAAAAAAAAAAAAGGGAATCTGTTTGGTTAAGCCCGTAGAGGGACGAGGGGCGGAGGCTCACCTGCTTATCAGCAATCATGAAGCCGGCTCGGGGCTTGGAGACGATATCTCCGCAGGCCCAGACATTCTCGGCATTCTTGACCTGGTAGAATTCATCCACCTCTGCGTACTTCCTCTCATTGAGATGCTTCGCGTCAAGGAACCCAGTGTTGGGCCTGAGACCCATGGTGGGGAGGTACAGATCCGTAGTGATAGTCGTGCCATCCGCAAGGGTGACTTCGGTCTGTCCACTAGGCAGGACCTTGGATCTCTCAACCCTCGAGTTCTTCCTCACATCCACGCCAAGCTTCTTCATCTCATACTCCATATTCGAACCGATAGAATCCCCACCCATAACCTCCGCGTCGGCAGACAAAAGAACGACATTCTTGTCAGCCCCATACTGATACTTAATCTCACTCGAGGTCTCGCACCCCGTCGGTCCAGCACCCGCAATGACAATGTGCTTCGCCGCCTGCACCTTCTCCGCCGTATCGTGGAGCTGCTTGATAGTCGCCTCGGTGGTCGAACGGCCCTTCCACGGCACGTTGTCGTTGGCCGAGTGGGCGCCCGTCGCGAGGACGAGGTAGTCGTAGTTGAGCGTCGTCTCGCCGGAGCCGTCAGCGGCCTTGACCCGGGCGGTCTTGGCGTCCGTGTTGACGGCGGTGGCGGAGCCGAGGACGAATTCGAAGTTTTCCTGGGGGTATTGGGAGAAGCCGGGTTCGATGGCGTGGAAGATCTGGTCGTCCTTGATGAGGCCGGGGATGACGGCACGGATGGTGGCTACATTCCAGTAGAAGTGCGTGTTCTAATAATAAATGTTAAATCCATGTTTGACACAATTGCAAAGTCGCCAGCTTCATTGAACGTTTTGCACAGTCCGAAGCTATTTTTGGCCCCTAGCAGTGTGATGTAAATGGCCAATTGAAGAGTGTCGGCGACGTCAATATGCGGAGCTTCGGTTTCCCCAACCCACATCGCCGGAGCTCCGAAGACCTCAGCTCCGTGGAACCTGACAGGAACCGCCCCTGGGAAAAAAAGAAAGAGAAAAAAAAATTCCGAGAAGCCATACCGGGGAGACGAGGACGACTCGAACGTTCTTTTCCGTGTGCCTCGTGTATTTCAGTAGGCGATGGGAAACGGCCAGGCCGGCGAAGGAAGCCCCAAGGACGACGACGGTCTTGGACATTTTTGCTAAGATGATCTTAGAAGGGAGGTAGGAGGTAGTGGTGGACAGTTCAGTGAAGGGCCACCGATGATTCTAAGCAGAGTCAAAAAGAAAGCCAGAACTTTCTATTAAAAGATGCGGAATGGTTCGAGGGTTTGAAGACGTTTCGAAGCTTTTTGCAATGAGAGGGGGCCAAGTCTATATTTATACTTGGCAGAAGAAGCGTAGGATATATGTCCGAGTGTACTTGACCTTGGAGCAAAGTACCGTCTTACAAGATATCACCGCAGCTCGGAGACGGAACGGGGGTTGGCCGGGCTAAGCCCGCAGGAACTCGTATGCATGAAACTCTCCGTGCGACCTAGTTGCTACAGGAGTTCGCCATGGACAGGCTCTGCAGTAATGTGCTGTGATGGGCTCAAATCCGTGGGGCAACGACCCCGGTGGGATGTGAGACAAACATTGCTTATTGTGTACAACATAGGATACTCTCTGACGGAAGACTAAATGAGTTGTCTACTAATGTCTGGTTTCCCAGGGCAAGTTGAACATTGCACCTTTGTGGGGTGTTTCTGGAATTGGTTCTACCACGGTCCTCCGGGTTATCAAAGGGATGTCTAGGCCAAACCTCCCTTTAGTATGGAAGATGGGACTACCTAGTTGATGCTTGAGAGGTTTGTAGGCGTGCGCGTAATTATCTTCAGAGAGGTCGTATTCCTAGTCCAGTGCCCCAGCTGGGCTCCAGCTGGGCTCCGACTTACACACGCAGAAATATTGAGGAGTTGTATAGAAGGCAGCATGGGCGTCAGGGCGAATCCGGCATTTCCACCGGCCTCTACTAAGTTTGACAAACTTGGGACGATTCGGATAGATGGCGCATAGATCTGTAAAAATTCTGGATATTGACGAGAATCAAGAGGATCCAAGAGGGATATATGAATATGACCTTTATGAATCTGGTGGAGAAGTGCGGATACTCGGATCACATCAACATGTTGTGTAACTGGAAGGACACCACTTGAGTCTTTTTGAGGCACGAGGGACCTGTGGCAACGGACCCGAGATTGAGATGTTAGAAGGTCTTGATTCTCCTAAGTTCTAGCTGCGGTAGATGTGATGTGGGAGGTGGCTCTAGAATTGAAGTTGAGCCTTCAAGTTGCGAACGATTGATAATGCGTGGTTCGAGTGACGTGTGGACTATGTGGTGTACACCGGGTCATGCCAGTCAGAAAGCTGGGGTTTTAAGTCGACGGGTGCGAGAGGCAAGAGTCAAAGAAAGCTCGAATGCAGCTAAGTTTACTCCGTACATGGGTAGGTTGGACGTAGCCGCTTGAGGCTAAAATCACTGCGAGAGAATATCTTGGCTAGCTGCGATCTTCCAATCATGAACGATAAGATTGGTTCGGCCCATCAATGCCCTTTCGAGTTCCTCTCTCCGCTGTTGAGGTAGTGTTGTTTAACTTGTCGTCTTCGCCAGCTGGCTTTCACATGGCGCAAACAAGTTCAAACCCCACCAACTGAAGATGCTCCAATGTGGAATGGAGAAACTTGGAATGATAACCCGAGGCCCGGCAGTAGTAGGAGTACTTTCGTAGAGCTTCGCTTGGAGGGTGGCATGGGAAGACCCTCGATGCTGTCCTTGTTTGCCCTTAAAGAGCTGCGCTGTTCGTCTCGCGACATTCAAGTTGGAATTCTCAGGACGCGGAACCGATAACCTTTTCTTCCTTGTTTCTTGGCCATTGGCCACAAGCTCGATTGGAATTCGATCAGTTCGATGCGCCGAGGAAACTCAGCTGTGGCTCGCGCTGTCACCGCCAAAGGTAAAGTAAAGCAAAGCAAAGTAGAGTAGAGGAAAGTAGAGTAGAGGAAAGTAGAGTAGAGGAAAGTAGAGTAGAGGAAAGTAGAGTAGAGGAAAGTAGAGTAGAGGAAAGTAGAGTAGAGGAAAGTAGAGTAGAGGAAAGTAGAGTAGAGGAAAGTAGAGTAGAGGAAAGTAGAGTAGAGGAAAGTAGAGTAGAGGAAAGTAGAGAGGGGCAAGAGAGCTAGACGAATTCGTCATATTGATCAATTGATACTTGCTTGATACTTGTTGGTACTTGACTGCCACTAACACTACTTCGTACTTCGTGCCCCGTACTTTGTCCATCATGACGCGAGGCACGAGGACGGACGAGGGGCTCGACCTGGACTTGGCTTTCTTCGTCTTTGTACCCCGCCATAGCCAAACCCACCAAGCCCACCAAGTCCACCCCCGCCATCAAATACAACGCTCCTCAACAAACCCCATCGACTTTGCTCTCCTCCTTTCCACCCGAGGACTTTCAAGGTTCCACACCCCAAAAGTATATTATCGGCTCTGCCCCTTGCTCTAAAACCCCTTGTTCCTGTCGAGAACTCCCCATACAGCCTCGCACCTCGACTCCTCCAAACACATCCCTTTATCTACCCCACCACCGAATCTGCCCATCATGGTTTCCAAGGAAGATTTCCTCAAGGCTGCTGACGACTCCAAGAAGCTCACCAGCAAGCCCTCCAACGAGGAGCTCCTCGAGCTTTACGGTAGGTGCATCGTCAATACTTTCTACCACCTTGTAACTCTCTGAACCTCACCTTCCGGGGGCATCTGCCCCACCTCCGTCTCCCCTCCTCGAAACCCCTCCGCCAACCGCAACATGAATCGATCAAATAAAATCTGACCATACCTCGTCTCTCTAGCCCTCTACAAGATCGGTAACGGCGAGGACATCACCAAGGCTCCTGCTCCCGGCATGTTCGATCTCAAGGTCCGTTGACTCCGCTTTCTAACATCCCATTTCGCTTTCCGAGTTCCACCGCCCTACCCGACCCCAGAATCTCGTTCGCACAACTCGGGAACTACATCGGATTCACACCTCAGCTAACACACATTGCTTCCACACTACAGGGCAAGGCCAAGAAGAACGCCTGGCAGAAGCTTGTCGACGAGGGTGTCACCGCCGAGCAGGCCCAGGAGAGGTACGTTGCTCTCGTTGAGCAGCTCAAGGAGAAGTACGGCTACGATGCCGACAAGGTCCCTGAGGCTGTTGGATCGTAAACTACTGGGGTTGAATATCGAAACACGAAGGCATTTATTTGGCGCGATGAATTGCTTTTATGAGAAGACATCTAGCAACTTTACGAATTCTGAGAAATAATCGCATTTCTGCATCCCGGGTATAAGGTGCTGGGTATCTCCCGCGCATCAGCCCGGTGTGTCATCTTCGCAGTGAAGAAGTGATATGTTGTCCCCTTGGCTACTTTAATGTCCCAAGCACGACCGACCAGCGAGTAGGCTTCGGAACCGGCCTAATCCGCCCAGAATTCTCCCATGCAGTCGGGCTCCGGGTAGGACATGGTAGCAACCCATGGTAACTCGTCCTTGCCATACTTCTGTAGGGGCAGACTATAGGGCATTCGAAGGCCGACTACAGCCGCTTTGCCGCCGTTATCCACGGCCTCTTTTGACGGCGTGTCGTTTTGAAAAGCCCCAATCATGACAGAATCATTTACTAGCAACTCTGGCCAAACCAACACCCCGATTTCCCATGAGGCGATGCGAACTTCATGTGCGGCGTTAGGAGCCTCGCCCCACGCCTGCTTTGATAGGTTTGCCGAAGTAAGCAAGGCCCAGTCTATCGAGCTTTCGCCATGGCGAATATAGGTTTTAATGTGTGGGGCTGCCCGGTTTCTGCCGCTGTTATGGATCTCCGCCTTGCCCAGATCTATGTTGTGACGTTAATGTTTTGTAAGACCTCTACTGTACGGGAACGAATACTGACCTTTGCCTTTAGAAGCATCGTTTGCCCAATGGTAGAGCATGGGCTTCATGTACTCTAGCTGCTTAGACTGCTGCTTGGACCGGATCCGCATGTGTATGGAACCGCCCGATCGATATCCGGCGACTGAGCGTTGAATTTCATCAACGGTGGGAAACATCACCTTGAAGTTTGGTCGACCCGCAGAAGCCGACTTAGAGGCTGACAGCGCTTTGAAAAAAGTTTCTTTCAACCACGTATCTTTCGGTCCGAGAGTTGCTATGGACGATATCTGCACAGCAATATCAGAAGCACCGTTCTGGGCGGGCACCTCGGCGAGAGCTTTCTTCAGCGCAACCCATCCCCATGGCTGGGAAGACCGCACAGAGTGGCGTCCGGGGACACTCGCTATGAGAACTGCTCTTATGGCGGAGAAGTCATATTTGGACAATTCTTCGACAAGAGCCTTGCAGGTAGGCCTTCGTGCATCGTAGGCGAGTAGATATGCTAGGAGATCTTCCTTGAACCGTTCTCCACTGCCCAAAGGGTGGGCTTGCTTGCTGCCACTCTTCCTTGGGTCCTTTAAAAGCGGCAGTAGCGGTGACAGCCAGGCGCCATTGGTTAACACTGTCCAGTCCTGGACAATGCTGTTCGCTGTGTGAATGATGACTTGGGCGGTGTCATCATGTCTGAGAAGGATCATCATCTTCGAGTGATGGGTGCCAAACATCTCCGGCATGGGGGCAACGTGGAGGCTGACATTGGGATAATCCGCTGCCTCTGCCTAAACTTTTCTTAGCTTTACCGGAATTATATGTTAATTGGCGAGATGGGCTTATTTTTTACCTCCAGTCTGATTTTACTGGGATCTTCTCTCTTCCAGTTTCCGTGGACGATGTGAAGCTTCACTAGGCTTCTTACGTCCTCATCAAAGGCATCCAGAATATATGCGATGTCGTGCATGTAGTTAAAATTCCAGCATTCCTTGATCAGGGGGTCACCCAGGAGAGTTTTAAGGGTGACTGTTTCTTGATTGTAATTGTCTGGCAGATCATCGATTCGAGTGAGCTTGATGGGAGAGCTCATCACTACCGGTCCATTGCGGGTAGTCCGCTTTCTCGCTGGGGGGCTGATGGAACGCGACAGTGAGGTTGGAGCTTCGGCCGCATCCTGGTGAGACTTAACGCCTGAGTCGTATCGGGCGCGCTTGGGAGGAGGCTCCATGATGGAAGTTCGTCGAGAGACAGTCGATTGTGGATTAGACAATGGTCGTCGGAGGTATTGGGCACTCTTTGAGGCCTGTGACGTGATGGACAACAGCCTGGGGAACAGTCTGGGAAGTGTTGCCGCTGCTGATCCTGGACAAGAGTTCATGAAGGTTTACGATGAGAAGGAGCCACAATCTAACTCCGCAGCCTGGAGCCTGGAACCTGGAACCTAAAACCTGAGCATGCGATGAGACGGTTCTTTCTCAAAACGCCTTGTCATCAATCCACGGACGGATTTAAGTCATCAAATACAATTTGTAGTTTAAGTTAGTTGTTGCCTTGGGAAATTCGATCCAGCGCGGCCCCGCATGAGGAATTGGGAATCGGTCAAAGTGCATGTACCTCTGCGACTTGATGTATCTGTTTCGAGTGATTCGTTTATCCAATCCATGCTATTGAAATTCTTAATTCTTTGAACAATTCAAGAAACACATGAGTATTGGGATAAAGAGGAAACTAATTCCGGGCCCATTTCATGGTAATTTTTGTGTGAATTATCTGTCAAGATGTTCTCTCTCCGATGATGGTCGCCAGGGTGTGATTGATCAAATGGTTCCTGAGCCATGAAACTGGCGTGTTTGGACGAGTTGAGGGGGGGCGTCGCCTGCGTCTAAAGAGGGATCAAAAGCGTGGAACCTCGACGCACTTCTGCTTGTCATGATTGCCAACCACTTCAAAAGAGCTTGGCCACAGACCCCGGTTGAAGATCTGGGTTTATTGTTAACCATCTCGCCCTCGCCAGTACGTATGAGACTGAGTATGATGTGACAACCTGTTCTACCGTTATGTCATATTCTGTGGACTTGTCCGAGATTGAGATATTGGACCAAACAAGTCGCCAGATATAGCTCCCGTTCCAAGGTGTCTTGCTTGCAGGAGCTCAATTCTTTGATTCGCAGTCTAAATTTACTGTAGCTCTTTGCATGCTTCAAGGATGAGGAGATACGAAGTACTTGGACGTTCAGACTATACTCCGTACTTCGTCCGCCTCCCTTCTCTTCACATTCTCTATCTGCCACTATGCAGCGGAATGCACAATCGCGGCTTGGGTGTGGCGAACGGAGGTACATCTGAATTGTATCAACTTAAGGTGTCCAGTACAATATTCCGCCTGATATGTAAGGCGCTGAACTATTTTTCGATCCATTGGTGGGTCTGCAATTGCTTGTTGAAGCTTAGTGGAGAGGCGACGGCGGGTTTGCCCAATAAGCTTCAAGCATCGCGCCATTTTTAGCGATAGGGAGGATATCAAATGAATTTGATGTTCATTGAGCAGTCCTTCGTCGTGCATTTGTACCTGTACTTTAAATATGGTGGACGTCCGCCTGTCCTTGATGTACCTTGCCGTTCTCCTGATTTTTCCACCTTTCCACCCCCTGTATCCGTCCTGCGTCCGTCTTGTATCGTCCCCGTGTTCCTCCTTAATTTTTCCAGGACACCAAGTTCTCTTCGCGATCTCCAAGATTGGCAGATTCCTAGTCACGATTTTGCATTTCTTGGCTTCTTCTTTCCTTTCTTTATCTCGCCATCGCCCAATCATCATCGTTTGGCCCTGTCGATTTCTTCATTCTGTCTTTGTTTCCTCCTATTTCGAGGAGATCCGGATTCGGCGAACATTTTGACATCTTTTGTTCTTGCGATCCCTCATCAGATTGCCTCCTGATTTGCCAGCTCAGCAATCCGCCGACTTGGACTCCAGGGGCGTCTCCACCACCTCCTACATCCCGTTTCCAGATGATAGCCGTGACCGAATTATAGACGACTAGTCGACATTACGGACGACCTGTGGCCTTTCGTTTGTCTCCTTCTATCTTGAAGTGCCCGAGACGAATATCACTCTCACGACCGGAATAATCCTCCCTGAACTACCCAAGCTCTCGTGGCGAGCTCATCACCGATCAGGCGCCTTATCTACACGACACTCGTTTGCCCTCCGCGCGTTTCTCAGCACCTTTTAGGTGCCCCTTTTAGAATATGAAGCTTGCTTCAATGCTAACGCTCCTTGGAGCGACGGCTTTGGCCCAAGGCAAGGGAAAGAAGGGTCCCGAGCCAACTACATTCAATGGCGTCGAAGTTCCCCCGTTATTAGAACTCACTCCCGAAAACTATGACAAGGAGTTAAAATCATCGACCTTTCTTATGGTCAAGCACCACAGGTAGATCCATCTTCCTCGCCCCGTCTCCTTAAATGGCGTCCACCCTTTCTAACGGTATCATCTTCCAGCCCCTATTGTCAATTTTGTCTCGAGTTCGTCCCGACCTACCAAACCGCCTACGAATTCTATCACACCTCGCAACCGGAGGGCACCGATAAGAGCTTCAGCGAGTTTTACGACTTCAAGTTCGCGTCGATAAATTGCGTCGCGTACTACGATTTCTGCGCAGATCATAATGTGACGTCGTGGCCAACAACTGTTCTGTTCAAGGACGGAGAGGTGAACGGCAAGATTCGCGGTGCCAAGAACATGACTGTGGTGACCAACGTCATCGAGAAAGCCCTTGAGAAGGCCAAGCCTGGGTCGAGGCCAAAGAAGCGAGTAATCCCCAAGCCTGGTGTTGATCACGTTGACTCTGCCGAGACCCCGAAGTCCGACAAGACTGAGGATGCGGATGAGCAGCCGGCCACGGCGGGCTCTAGCACGAAGGTGAAGGCCGATAAGGTACCTGCTGAAGAGGTCGAGGAAAAGAGGGGTGAAGAGGATGTCACCGAAGAGGTCAAGGAGAAGAAGCCTGTCGAGGACGTTGCCCAAGCCGCCAAGGAGACCAAAGCGGCTAATGACGTTCCTGTCTTTCCTACCCCGAATATCCCCTTCCCGACCCGAGCCAAGTCAACGGCAACTCCTAACAAGGAGGGAATCTCGACTCCTCTTACCGCCGAGTCGTTCCATAACAAGGTTACAATGACACAGGACCCGTGGTTCATCAAGTTCTACGCCCCCTGGTGTCATCACTGCCAGGCTCTTGCTCCCACTTGGGATCAGGTCTCTAAGGACATGAAGGGTCGTCTCAACATTGGCGAAGTCAACTGCGACAAGGAAGCTCGTCTCTGCAAGGATGTTGGTGTCCGAGGCTACCCTACAATTATTCTTTTCCGGGGCGCTGAGCGTGTCGAGTACGATGGTCTGAGGGGTCTTGGTGATTTGCTTCACTTTGCCGAAGGCGCTGTGGACCTGACGAATGGTGTTCCCGAAGTCGACGCCGAGTCCTTCAAGGCCCTGGAGCAGAAGGAGGAGGTGATTTTCGTTTATTTCTACGACCATGGTGCCACGAGCGAGGATTTCATGGCCCTCGAGCGTATTCCCATCCACCTTGCTGGCCGTGCCAAGCTCGTCCGGACCCGCGACCCCGAGATGTTCAAGCGCTTCAAGATCACCACCTGGCCGAGACTCATGGTTTCGAGGGAAGGACGTCCCACTTACTACACTCCGATCATGCCCAAGGACATGAGGGATGTCAATCAAATGCTTCAGTGGATGAAGTTTGTCTGGCTTCCCATTGTTCCGGAATTAACCGCGGCCAACGCGCGCGAGATCATGGATGGCAAGATCGTCGTCTTGGGCATCCTCAACAGGAACAACGAGGAGTCCTTCCGAGATGCCCAACGGGAAATGAAGAGCGCCGCAGGCGAGTGGATGGACAAGCAGATTCAACTCTTCCAGCTTGAGCGCCAGGAGCTTCGTGATGCTAAGCAGCTGCGCCTCGAGGAGGCGAAGGACCGGAATGACGAACGGGGAATCCGACAGGCCAAGGCCATCCGGATCAACATGTCCATGTCGGATAAGAAGCAGGTCACTTTTGCCTGGGTCGATTCCGTCTTTTGGCAACGCTGGATTAGGACCACTTATGGCATCGATGTTAAGGACGGCGACCGTGTTATTATTAATGATGAAGACGTAAGTTTCTCGCGGCAAAACCTGCTGCTTGCGGCGCCAAACGGATCTAGCTAACATGTGCTCTCTCTTCTGCAGAACCGTCGATACTGGGACACTACTATCACCGGCAATCTCATCACCCCTTCGCGCACATCGATCATGGAGACAATCAGCAAGGTCACCGCGTCGCCACCCAAGATCAAGGCCAAGCTGACCATTTCGAGCTTCGAGAAAGTCTTCTTCGACTTCCGTATGGCCTTCGTTGAACACCCCTGGCTTAGCCTCGGCTGCACCTTCAGCATTGCCCTCGCCGCACTATCCTGGTTCCGTGGCCGGCTACGAAGGACCCGCCCCAACTTCCGGCTCGAAGACGCCATGGGCATTAACCAGTTGAAGGAAGGCCTGCTCGGGGGCGGAAGCTCCAACAGCAACGGCAAAGTGGATTAAAGAAAGAGGGAAGAGATGTGACGATGAAATGACTTTATTACATTGGGATTATTACTAGCAGTTCATCTTTTTTGACTCTTTCCTTCCATTTTCGCCCGCTGTTCTTATAGGGCTCCTTTTATAACTCGTCTACTTCTAGCCGAAGTTCTCAGGGTTTCCGCGTTGTTTTTTCATTCCGTTTATTTGTCTGACTCCTAAACATGTGTCATAGAGATATCATATTTTATTTTATCAGGTCGCCAAGGAAGGAGTTGTCCTTTTTCTTGTCTCTTTTCTTTTCTTCTTGTTTACCCATACTTCCAGGCGGGGAATGGACACGAAGGGTGTGTTTTTATTCATGGTCGACATAAAAAGGAAGGCGAGGGAGCGAAGCTTAATTCACACGAAACGCTCAATTTTTGTAACTTTTTTTTTCTTTCCCTCTTCTCACTTTGGTTGGCTGTTGCTTTGTTTGCTTTGGCTAGGACTTGGGACGTTTTCACCCCCTTCTCTGCTGTACTAATGTTCCATAAGATAAAAAAAATTACACATTGTACTTCAAGACTTGGCTCATGTTCGACGGTGAGATGAATCAATGAAATTGACATGCTATTTTAGTTCCCACGATGCCGATTTTTCTTTGTCCAATGAGGCTAGAGTGTATGCCACCAAGAAACTGCGGACATGAGAATCCAGGGTTGGGCCGGCTGGGCTCTCCTGTTCAAGTATACAACTCTGCCGTCAAGGTATTCAACTCCAGGCCCTCCTTCGCGATATCCGGCTCATCCACCAAAAAGTCCAACGGCATCTCCACGAGCGTTCCTCGCACGCGGCTCAGCCACTCCTTCACCTCGCCCACGCCACCAGGGAACTCCGACTTGACGACGTGACCATAGCCGACCTTGTTAGCTGCATTCTGCGCTTGCTGCGCTTGCTGTTGCTGTTGCTGCTGCTGTTGTTGCTGCTGGTTGTTCTTGTCACCCTTTTCGGGCTTCTCGGCGGCTCCAGGAATGATGAAGTGCTTCGAGAAGAACTCGTCGTAAGCCTTCCAAGTGCGGACGTGATTGTTCGGTACGTTATGGAAGACCTTGCTAAATACCTCCGTGTTCACGCGGGCCGTGGTATTCCACAGATGACGGAACTCGGGATGCAGCGGGTCGCGCACGAGCTGGTCGGCATGCGAGTTCCAATCGTACCAGTTGGGGCCCTTATCGACGCCGGACCAGTTCACGTTGGGCTTGTCCCACTTCTCGTCGGGGATGAGGCCGAGGTGCTTGCGGAAGATGAAGCGCCGGAGGGACGCGGCGAAGACGCTGGCCTGGTAAGGGCGGCCGTTCATGTACGAGTCGACGGGGGTGGGGTCCTCGATGACGACGGCAATTTCGGAGTCGTGGAAGCCTAGCTGGGATCGGTCATTGATGTTGGCTGAGCCGCAGATGACGAGTTTATCATCGGCAATGAGGAGCTTGCTGTGGATGTACAGCTGCTCGCTTACGAAGGAGTCTATCTCGGCTTCTGGGGGGCCGTACCAGGGGACAGATCGAATATCAGCACCACCAGCCATGTAGCAGGATGACACGGTGTCCCAAGTAGAATCCGGGCCTCTGGATGGGCCGTTGATGCGGTCGTAGTTTCGAAGGTTGTAGAATGTAATATATCGACTGACGTCCTGGATGCCGTTGTTTTGCAGCGTCTCGATGATGCTATGCCCACCGCGGGAAATGGAAAAGTACTGGAATTCCATAATCGCTCGTGTGCCGAGTGCAGCGTCGGCCTTGAGGTCACCAGGGAATCCCGGGACAGCAGGCATGATGACAATTATCAGGAACTCTTCATGGGCGTGATAGGCCCTTAGAATACGGTTCACGATTGCTGTCCCTAGCTTATTGCAGACTGGTTTCTGAGCATCGCTTGTAGCGGTGATGAAGAACTATTGGCCGGTGTTAGACAGTCTATCTTCCCATATCAAATATTTTTTTTCTCCAAGAAAAAAATTACCTGGTTCTCAATATAAACAAAGTGCTTCGCATTCGTGATGGCGTCGATGTAGGCATTGGCAATGGAATGCTCAGTGGGAAGTCCAGAGGACCATTGAGTAGCGCTTTACATCCGAAAGAGTGGTTAGATGTTTTGTTGAATATCACCAATTGAGTGTGGAAGGTCTGGCTTGGTCACTTACCTGCGCACTAGCTGGATGCTGCTTCCGGCGCCGCTCTGCCTAGATGGAGGCCTTTGGTGGGTGCGGTCATCGTGGCCGGTGAGATGGCTCAGTCCCCGGTTGAACCGACTGTGCATGTCGCCTAGGAGTCGCTGGCCAGACTGACTCCAATCGCCGCCCAAACCGCGATCTAGCCCCTCGGGACTGGGGTTGCCTGGCACGGTGGCCTCGAGCTTTGCATACTTGCCAGCGTTCTTGTGTCCATACTTCTGGTCGTAAAGATAGTTCCTACAAAAATGTCAGCAAGTGGGACAGGATAGGGACCGCATACCCGGAGAAAACTGACCATCGGTCCTTAAAGTGATGCATTAGACTCCCAACAATTGGGCCGTTCAGGCTGATAGTAACATCGGTCCATCCCATCCTGCTGCTCTGAGCTCTGTCAAGCTTGTTCTGCTCCCACTTATCTACGTCATGGAAGTCGTAGATCCGGGCATTATTGTAGTCTTGCCCAGGGAAGACAACGGCCTCAAGGTTGCCGGGGTGAGCATCGGCAATTGGGTGACCTAGGAAAATAGAATTAGTATCTAGAACGGTTCCTGACTACACGCAGCCGGCGAGCAGCCGGGGACGGATTGGGGTTCGTATTACTCGTGGTGTCCCATCGCCCGAAACCTGGAGCCGTGTTAACTCAGCACTTATAGCTCGACCGTTTTCTCAACTTACACATATCGAGCCCGCCCATGAAGACGATCTTCTCGTCGACGAGGCAAAGCTTCTCATGGTGAGCCCAAAACAGCACCATGCCATCACTAGTACCATAGAGTGCCTTCAATGCGTCGATAGAGGTCTTTGCGATACCCGAACCGCCGAGATTTAGGCCGGAGAAGGTCTTGTTCAAACTGTATCCGGTAGGGGTGTGGTCAGGGTGCCTAAAGACCTGAATATTCGGATGGAGAGACTCCAGTCGCTTTCGAGTGTGCTATGCGTTTTCTGTCAATAAAAACGGACATGAGGATTTACACGATATACCTAGATCTTGGACTTACTGCAGAGTTTACTTGTAACCGGTGACGAGGGTGTGAGTAACAACAATGATCGTTAAATCATGGAATATCAAGTCGTAGGCAACTTACGGGCCAAGGCTGCTTGAACCTCCTTGTAGACGATGATGTGAACTTTCACTCCGCGCTCAGCAGCGGCGTGGAGCAGCTTATCAAGCCGATATCTCTCGTTGGCAGAAGGTGGCCGACGCAGATACAGCTCGGGACTGAGCCACCAATCGAGGATATAAATGCTCTTTTGAGCAGCTAACGACGAGCTTTCAGCACCACGATGCCCGGCGTAAAATCTTCGGTTCTTCTCACATATCTATGCGAGCCTCGTCTTACCTTCAATGGCCTCAGATACGGCCCAGAAATAAGAGCATCCATCGACATACCACTTGGCGTTTCCGACAGTCTGGGGTGCGAAGGACGTGTACCTGTTGTCTCTGTGATGGTCGGGATGAATATGGGTGCATTCGTGACCGATGTGAGTGTGGGAATGGCGCTCATCATCCCCGCTCAAGAGGCTCTCGATGCGAGCCCCCGCCTTGCGGAAGAGATCCATCTCGAAGGATAATTGCGCGGTGACTTATCACAGTGGACAGCGTCGGGAAAGATAATAATTGCAGCTTCTTCCGCTAGGAAATGTGGAGGTGGTCAAACCGGGACTCGGGCGCTTGGAGGGAGAGGAATAAGAGAGAAAAATGCACGAGATGAAAGATGAGGCTTTCATCAACCATGGCGCACCACAGAACGCATTCAAATTGGTGGGACACACGAGTGCTTCATGCGGCGGGGTGAGCTGAGCAGCCTAAGACTGTAGGGTCTGGGCGCATAGGCTTGGCCCCGACCTGACCGAATTGCCGTGGCACTAGACCTGCAGCATAGATTGGCGGATGTGACCTTGGCCTTAGGTGAGATGTAGAAAGATCGCAGCTGAATTAACAGCATCCGGTATCTTCGGACCCGGAGGCCTCTAGTGGAGAGGTGCCCTTGTCGCAATGTAGAAGAATGGCAGCGGATCGTCGCCAAGCGAGAGCTCGCGTGCGATGCTCGTCCGATTTACACCGGGGACTTAGCACTGAACATTCCTGTCCTGGTGGGGAGTGTCAGAGCATCACCGCGAACCTCGAGCCATCCTCGCTTCTTCCCCTCTTCGGTCCCCTCCTTTTGCGGTGATAGATTTCTCGAGGAACGATATAAATCCGGAGGCATGTCTCTTGAAGGTGCCGTTCGCGCCAGGGCCTAATCTTCTGGCATTCAAATCAGAATCTATAAATGACTTTAGATGGCGTAGAAGTGCGCCTCGGTGGCTGTCGGGACACCGAACTCGGCTGTCTGCATGGATGGTAGGGATGTCAATCGAAGTTGACAAGCTGGCAGTGCGTGTGAAAGGGCATCCTGTCCAGGCTCAACAGTTTCTCACGGTTACGGTCACGGCCCGGCGTTTACTTCGGGGCACGCAGCTCGGCCTTGTACGAGATAAGAGAGGGTTTGCCTTGCTTTTCGTGCTGATTTAAATTTCATATTAGAAGGACCTTGCCGCCATGATGTCGTTTTGTTTGTTGTCCATGGATGCTCCTTCGCGCTTCATACATCTCGAATGCATGCGTGTTACCTGTGCCATGGTCCTCAAAGCTATTCTTAAGCCGTAGGATTTGGAGTCGTCTACTCATGGATGGACCTTATTTAATGTCATCTTACCCATGTGCCGCGGCGATTTCTCTCCGCAAAGAGAGACTCTTGAGTGTAATTAAGTCGCTATTAAATTGTTTGGTCTAAGGACGAGGACAGGATGCGGCGAAATGTTGAACTGGTGAGAACTCATCTCTTGCAGCTGCTGTCGTATCAGTGCCAGCCCTAGCGCTGATTAATCCAAAGGGTGTCAGTGCTCTTGCTTCCCCACGACAGCAAGAACGGAGCTAACTTCGAGGGAGAAGGAAGGAGCCTTGGATTTGGAAGTACAAGATGTAATTACCTATGTATCACTCGCCGGTTTCTTGAATGCCGGCATACAGCAAGAGAGGAAGGAGGGCTGGCACATCGGGAAATTGTTGATCCAGACACACAGAGAGATAGGATAGAGATATTAGTGTACGAAGTACTTCGTACCTTCCTTCCAGTTGACGCCCTGTTCACTGGAAAGCCTGGCGGTCATTTCGGTGCGCAAGGAGGCGGGAAGGGAAGATGCTCTGTTTGGTAAAAAGGCAATGTGGCGTTCCTTCCGCGACCCCTTTGATCGTGTATCTGTCTACGAAGTACTTCGTACTGCACTTCGTATTAAACTGAGGATTCTGTAGACAACCACACTTATCCGAAGCTGGTTTCCTGGATTAGTTCATATTGCCATATCGTGCCCCTTGCCCCTTTTCCCCTTGCAAATCCGATATCACACCTCCATTTCCTCATGTGCCTCGCCTCAGCGCAGGGTTTTCTCCTGCAGGTGCAACGCTTTCTCCCTTCTGCTGCGTTCTCCTAGCTTTGCCGATCCCACCAACCCATCAAGACTGACCACGACCACGGTCTAGGGAGAGTCTCGGGAGCCGGGAGGGAAATGCTATCGATTGGCATGCAAAAGGGAATTGATTGATATATCAATGACGTGAATCAGTGATGCAATTGATCAAAAGGGCCCCGGCAATCAACGGGAGTGGTGTGTGCCCCTGCATTCTCTGTCATTTTCCTCTTCCGAATTGCGCCATGGCGGTGTCCTGCTTTGAGCGCCCAAGTAGCGCAGTAAGAAGTGCAACAAATGCATCGATATTTGATCCGCGAGATACTCGACAGAGCGAGGGCGACTGCCGATGAGAAGTAGAGGCTCCGTGCTTCCCCCGGCATCCGTCGAGTCCATCATCAGCTGCAGTTGCGTAGCAGTGTCGTAGTTGGTAAACCTCCCTTCATGCCAGAACAAGGTCAAGGTGAGGGAAGGAGACAAGGGGCGGTCTCCATTCACAAAGTAAGGGCACTTTTTTTTTTTTTTTTTTTTTTTTTTTCCTCTTGGTCAAAGGCTTCGCTTGAGGCAATATTTCTCCCATCCCAGGCTTTGCCCATTGTGGACGAGCGCAAAATCTCGGCCAGTCCGCATCTCGACACTGCAACGGCTCTCGGTGTGTGTATATGTGCGTGTGTGTGTGTGTACTACCACTTTCGCCTCCTGCTTGCATTGATCCTTGCTGCAGAAAGTGAGCGTATTTCTATAGATCCTGGCGCCTCCTAACTCTCAAAACGGAAAAATCCTCGGTAAACCAGCATAATATACTGATATGACCATCCAAGGCCGATATACTAACATCTGCTCATAAGCCCAGACTTCGTACTTAACATCTTACATTCCCACCCTCGATCTCCGCCAGAGGTCAGCAAGGGGGCACACATTGGTATAAGACCACACGACCTTCATACATTTTGACAGTCTCACGGCCCTCTCGCTCTGAACAATCAATACAGTGTGCCCGTGTGCACCGGATCAGTTGACATCTCGAGGGCGCAAAGTGTGAGATCTCGAGTGAAAATTTTTCTCTTCCTTCCTTCCCAGCTGTTGCCGGCCACGAGAGGAAAGATGCTATCCCCCGACTTCACCGAGGCGACACGGCCCGCCGTCTCGACTCGGCTTTTTACCGAGAATGAGACCCACCTCATTCCGTATCTCGCTGCTATCCTGGCCAACTGTATCACTTCTGACCACAGTATTGTCACCTTTCTTCCGCCTCTCGATCAAGATAAGCTACTCAAGTTCTGGAAGGATGTCATTGCCGATATCCGCGAAGGCAAACGCTTCATGGTCCTGCTCTTCGACGAGTCTGAACCTCAGCCTACCCAGTCTGGACTACAGCTGATGGGCGCCGTGACTCTCTCTATGCCCTACTCCGAGACCGGTCCCTTCCGAGGCTGGGTTGAGAAACTTATCGTGAGCCCGAAATTTCGAAGGAGAGGCGGTGCGACAGCCCTTATGAAAACCCTGGAAGTTGAAGCACTTCGGAGAGGGAGGACACTCCTGGTACGCTCTAGTTCATTCCCAAGTACACTAAATACTCTCCCGCCTTGGAAGAGCGAAATCATGGATCTTCTACTGATCTTCTACTAATATTTGCAAAAATGGATAGATGACTGATACCGAGACCGGAACGGTGGCGGAAGCCTTATATAGGAAGTTGGGGTATGTTGAAGTAGGCAAGATTCCCGACTTTGCTCTAAGTCCTGGAGGTGGCTTGAGAGCGGAGACGTTCTTCTATAAACAACTATTGTAGAGGCTCCGTGATGTGTCTCTACAGAGACAATGGTGTTCTATGATTACACGGTTAGGGCATACATGTGTGTGTTTCGGCATCTTCTCGTCTTGAGGGTATTCGGTCTTCGGCGTCCCCCTAAGTTTCATGGTATTGACGGTTTACTGGTTACTGTTAGCCTTTGATCGAGCCTAGCTTTTCACTTCCGAACAGGGTTGAGGGTTTCATTTGGTTCTGGGCAGGCAAAAAGTTATGAATGGGCATCAATATTTGCCACTCCGCGCACACACACACACACACAAAAATCGAGTGCAATATCACCAGAAAGTGACACATCCTCCTCCTCCTCCTCGCCATGGGGTTTCAAACACTGGTAGAGAGAGAGGCACACGAGTGAAAATTTTCATCTCTTACGTCTGGTTTCTTCAAGCTCCCCACGCTAAGACCCGCCTCCCACACCCCCAAGTTGAGCCACCCCATTCGAACCCGACGTCTGGATCGCTTCACCCCCTGCACCGAACCACCAACCAAGTCTTGCGTCAACCCACCCATCCGGGGTTGCCCATTCGGAGTTTGCACCACACCGCCCTTGTTAGACCAACGCTTTTTGTCCGTTTTAGCCTTTGTATCTCGAAATGTGGGATGAAACCAATGCGCCAGATATGTATGTTGCCCACCACTTGGCGTCTCACCCCTTTCTTTCATGCTAGTGAATATGCCGCTTCCGTTCCCAGTGGGAAAAGAGGGAGAAAAATAATGGTTCATGAGCAGGAAAGGGCCAAACCGTATCCGGCAGGTGCAAATTGCTTGTCGAGGGAGGGTCAAATAAAAGAAGAGGCCCTCGAGTAGCACGCGAGTCAGTACACGCGAGCAATCGGCGGCGGAAACCTGCTCGGTACCCGAATTGTTGTCGTGCGTCACGAAGGTTCGGCACGCCGGAACGGAAGGACTTGCCCGGTCCAGCCTGGCGAGGGGCGAGCCGAGAGACAAGGGGCGGAAGAATGCATCTTTTTAAGGTGCGAGGCTCTCTAAACAGAAGGTGAAAAAGGCTTAATTTTGTTCCTCGGACCCTTTCGCCTCCCCACGTGCTGTAGGGTATGAAGGATCGTAGAGAAGAGGACAGAATCGTTCCATTGTACGACTTTGGAAGTTCGTGCCGGGAGTGAAGATGCGGACAGAAGAAAGGAAAGTAGCATCGCCAATCGCAAGATTACGCTCGACTACCACCGGCGAACTGCAGCTTCCACACATCGCAGCAAACGAATCGTTCCATTTTTTCTGGCCGCCATTGGTTTGTAGAATAAATGAGTTAAATGCTTCCTTCTCGCCGTACTAATACATATGATGCCAAGACCAAGGATGGCGAGGAAAACCAAAAAAGGCGCAAAGAAATTCTTCGTTTCCTTCTCTCCCCAAGGAGAATGCTCATTACCCCCGCGAGAATCCTTCGTACCGTCATTCCACCAGTTTTTCCGACTCGGGGTGGACGTACTCAACCCCCATACTCTAAGAATCAACGGGGTCGTCGGGAAAGATATAAAAAAGAAAAACAACAGAAACCCTTCCTTCCTCTACTCGTCATCCGCAAGCTCTTCTACCTTGGGAGCAACATAGGAACGCTGCCTGGGCTCGGTATTGATCTGAGTGTCGGTAGCCGTCGTCGTGGCGGTGGCGGGAGGCACGTTGCCTGTTGTACCACTGATATGGGATTGTGCCTCCATGTTGGATAGGCCGTGTGTCTTGGCCTTCTTCTTCTTCTTCTTTTGGGGTTCGGTCTGACGAGAGCGTGTTAGTTCTATCAGTCGCCTGGCATCATAAAACGGGACGATTGAGCATGATTTACCTCGTGCCACGCCCACACGGGTCGGAAACTATCCATGAATGAAACGTCTTCCCAGAGATTGGGATAGAGCCAAAGACCAGGTGGGACGACAAAGTATGTGACGCAAAACAGAATAACTCGGAAGATGGCCATGAGGAAGAAGAGGCCGAGCAGACCAAGGAATCCCCAGCTGAGGTAGTACACGCCTTGTCGTAGCTTGACGGGCCAGAGAGGGTAGAGCACGATGAGGAAGATGAGGATGAGCGCAAGAACGGCGTAGACCTTTCGCTTGATCTGAGCGCCTTCCCAGAGCCAGGCGTAGTACATGTCATCATGCGCGTCCTGCTGGGGCTCAATCTTGACTGTCCACAGACCCTTGACTCTCTTGGGCTTCTTGCCGTGGTTGTGGCCCTCGTGGGGATCGATCTTGGTCACACGAAGAGCGAGCATAGACATTGGGAGAAGCTTGAAAGTGTTTTCGAGAGACGCCCGATCCGTAATCTCGGGTAGAAGGGGGTTCTTTTTCCTCGCCTTCTCGTACGCGGGAGACTGAAGGGCACGGAGCGCTCGCTTGACTGTGACATGCCGCAAAACGTTAGTTGTCATCGTCAACTCCTCCAAAGAAGACATGGCGCTTCTCCAACGAGGTAGCCGTAGTTGGTATATATGCCTGTGTACTCACCTCTAAACATGTCTTTGCGCTCGCCGTTCAGAATACAGGTTCGCAGCTTAAGGTCCTGGCTCTTCAAGAACTTGGCGAGGGCAAGCGCACGCGGGTTGGGGGGGCCGGGGGTAATCGGCTGAGGCTGCCCTTGGGGGCGGGCATTCCCTTGAGGACCATGCTGATGTTGAGGTCCCGGGCCGCTACCAGCACGTTGCTGCTGCTGAGCTGCTTGCTGCATCCTCATCTGTTGCTCGCGGGCCTGCTTCTTAAGGTGCTCGACAAACTCGGGGACAGTCATACCGGCCTTTTGCGCCTCCATAGCTAGCTGCCGCTGCATCATTTGGATCTGCTCGGGTGTTGGCATCTGGCCCGGTCCAAAAGGACCCATGGGGATGGGAATGCCAGGGCCGCCAGGTCCTCCGGGACCACCGGCGCCCGCAGGGCCACCCGGGCCAGGCATAGGCATCGACATGATTCGGTTAAAGGTTGGTGATGCGAGAGTGGCGTCGTAAGGGAACGGACAAGGTTTGGATGAAGCTTGTCGAGTTCAAGGTGGGAAGGGGGGTTGGCGCCAAAAGTAAGGAGAGAGAGGGACGAAGAATTGAATAAATCTCAAAGGAATTATTAAGTCAGAAAGACCAAAAAGAAGTGGTCAGAAGCCTTGACCAAGCCGTGGGTGGTCCAAGGAAGGAATCGAATGTGTTTGCCTCCGATTGAGGATGAAGCTTCGAGAGTCGAAGTGACCAGCCGATGTGGATGTGGAAGTGGATGTGGCCTTAGTAAAAGCCCAAGCCAGAAGTTATTCTTAGCGCATCCGTCAAACAGTAACTGTGTTCACTTCCAAAAAAATCCCGTTCCTGGTTGCATCGCCAAAAGCGGGTCGGCTAATACTCGGCAAATAAAGTGGAGCCCGGCCTGGTGAGTAATCAATGCCTTTATCGGTCCTTATCTTCATCACTCGGCACCCCACTTTTGCTTCATCCCATGCACCTATTGTTCTCGTCAAGCTTGACTAAAAACCATAATCCGCCACCAAGTCTATCAATACGAGAAGCCGACTTCACGAGCAGTGATCTCATATTTAGGAGATATCCATTACGCACGAATCGAGAAGAAAATATGGGTTCCGTTTTCCTCCCCCATCTTCGAAGCGGCTGGCATGTCGACCAAGCCATCCTCAGCGAGGAGGAGCGTCTAGTCGTCATCCTCTTTGGTCGTGACTCTGATCCCGACTGCATGAGAATGGGAGAAGTATGTGCTCTCTTCCCAGACGAAACCCTCCAGGTAACAACATAACAACATGCTAATCACGCTTCTTCTTTTAGGTCCTTTACAAGATCTCCGAACTAGTCCGCAACTTCGCCGTCATCTATGTCTGCGATATCGACCAGGTGCCCGACTTCAACGAGATGTACGAGCTCTACGATCCTTGCACCATCCTCTTCTTCTGGCGCAACAAGCACATGCTCTGCGATTTCGGTACCGGTAACAACAATAAGCTCAACTGGGTTCTGGAGGATAAGCAAGAGCTCATCGACATCATCGAGACCATCTACCGCGGCGCGAAGAAGGGCCGTGGTCTTGTGGTCAGCCCTAAAGGTAAGACTGCGTTACTCTATCCCTCTTTCTAATGCGAGGGGATCTATCTCATCTCATAATCGACTATACTGACATGCGTTTGACTTAGATTACTCCACACGGCATCGGTATTAAGTGCTGGATCTTCCAACATCCACACCACGAAATCTTGGTTTATTCTAGCTCCCTAGCCGAAAGCGTGGGCCAACATATCCCCAACGAGAGCAAGGGCGGCGTCTTGGGCTGAATGATATGGCATTGTGTTTTTTTCTATTAGGGTTCGTCTCACATATCTCAATACCACTAAACGATTCTTTTCTTCTTTCCCCCTCACGTCCTCACCTCCATGTCATCAATATTGCTAATGCTCTGAAGAAACGGAACAAGCAAGAACACCCGAAGGTAAGGAGAAATGGTGAAGAAAACTCTAATCATCGTGACGCTCTCTATCCCATGTCGTCCCGGGACACGGAGGAAGGCATCCTAAACAAAAAAGGTACGCCGTTTCGCCCACCAAACTAACACCGATGTAAAACAAAAGCACATATAACTCTCCCCCCCCCCCTTTTCCGCCAGAGCATGGAATGTTTTCGTACCAACATAGAGGCAATGGCCTTGACGCTTTTTCAAGGCATATTGAAATAGCGTACAGTATATTCAGACAGGCCGTAGTACTTCTTTCCTGTGTCGCAAGTGAAAAGGGGAAAGGGGCCAGGTATCAACCACATGTAGCACCGATATTTCATAGTCCTCATCTCAATATATACACACCATTGAGAAATTAAATAGAAAAAAAAATGAAGATTTAACCCGTAAAAAGCTGTGTCTCGGATGAAGAAATGTGGGATGATAGAGGTCATGGAGATATGTAAGAAAAGAGTAAGAGAATAGCAGCTAACGCAAGTCTCGCTAGAGCATGTCGGCTGGGGGCGGTTGTTGCGATTTTGGTGGAAACAAGTTCGTGCCAGACGGCGCTTTAGGCATATGAGGCGGCCCTGCTCGGTCCAGCCGGAACCGGTCCAAATCTCTTGTTCTGCTTCCCGTTAGCCGCCGCACCCCGGCCCTCGAAGATTGCGTGAATGGTCGTATCATGTTCTCGAGAAAGAACGAGCCTTCAGCGCTCCCTGCGCCTGGTCGTTCATCGTCCGCATCGGAGAAAACGTCCTCGTTGAATTCGTCATCGGAGACCAGTTCGGCCATCTGCGCTGGATACTGGGACGGAGTAGACGGGGACATCTCGGATCTTGAAGGGACACCTTGGCGATGCATCGACGAGGACGCCGTGAATGCGCCGGGGTTCATGGTATTGGAGCTAGCCTCGCGCGACATGGCCGGAGGCCGTTCGGCGAACCCATTTTGGAACGAAGTGTTGCTAGAAGCCTGGTGCAGGATGGGAAGGATCTGGTCATCGTAGAGTTGCACACTCGACTGCGAATTATCAGGATCGTATTCAGTGATCGTCCTTGAAGACCGCCCCTCACTAGGCGCGCTCTGTGACAAGTCATCGAAAAAGTCATCGAGGCTGTCAAGCTTGCTCACTAAGTCGCCCATAGTGCTGTCGGCGCGAAGATCGTCGGACATCATCGTGTCAGTGCGATCAGCTAGTGGGAAATATCCATATGCGAAGTCGTCGGTGTGGAACTCTACTTCGGGTGTTGGTGTGGGTTCGTCCATGGCACCTTCAGGGCTCTGGCACATGTAGAATGCCGCATGGATGTTTGCACGCGTCGAATCTGTCTTCTTCGCGGGCACTGGGATGGCCCATCCCGACTCCTCCGGTATCCCGAATAGGCTTTGCGTCCGTTCATACTCCTTGCGGATGGCCTTCGACGTTGCTCTCGTCATGCTCATTCGAAGATGATGCTTATCCATAGAGCTCCCCGACATAGTCATGACGTTGTCTAATACCTCCAGGGCTTCCATACAAAACTCCGTTTGCAACAACCGAAGCAAAGGTGAGATTAGATCTGACCCATGACCCGCAAGCTCTGATTTGCGCATATCCATCTCAGGTATGACTACACAGAGGATTTGCATAGTCTTAATCTTGACCCAGGAGGTGGCGTTGGTGAGTAGGCCCATACAGAACGTAACCATTTGGAAATCGAGATGCGGGAGGAAGTATTCCTTGAGCGCTCCAAACATCTGAGTCAAGAGCTCCTTGCTCGAGCGGTATTTGCCGGAAATGAACTTATCAAGAGCAAGGGCAATGCTAGAATATCCCTCGCTTTCAGTTACGCTCAAAAGTGTCTGGGCCGAGCGCGTGATATCTTCGTCTTGTCGGCCAAGATCCAAGGCGTGAAGAAAACCAGGCAAGTGAGCCAGGATAGCAAAGAAGACGCGGCTGTCATCCCCAACAAGGTTATCGCTTGGCAGTGGCACGAGTTTGTCCATTGTTCGCAGGGTGGGTTCCATACAAAGCGATGAACGTAACCCCTTGTGGAGAAGAGGCTGAAGACCTTCAAATGCCCCATCCCAGCGAGCGGGCTGTCCATCCAGTAGCATCCGTCGCACAGCATCGGCCCCGAAATCTAGCTTAGCGAGATACTCATTGAGCATCTCTACCGCCTCGAGGAATTCCAGTTCGTTAATGGACTCAAGGCACGCGCATGTTGTCCAGAATAACTGCGGGAATGTTGCCAGTTTGTCTGCGTCAAGTTTGACGATCAGGGTCTTTAAGGTGGTCAGGATCTCCATTGAGAAGGTGCGAATTTCTGGGTCCTCGTCCGCGATAGTATTGGATAGTCGAACCAACATTCCGCCCAACATCGACTGGTCCAGAGACGTGAGGATGCATCTGAAAATCTGGAAGGATCGGCAGGCGAGGTGCCGTACAGGACAAGATGTGGCCCAGGTTAGAGAAAGCCGGCCCCAGCGCTCCTTAATTCCCGGGAACGTAAGTTCAAACGTCTTGACAACCTCTGCTGTGAGGTGTTCCATGCTCGGCGGGACATTGTTGTCTCTATCATCTACCTTGCCATTACTATCCTCGTAGCTCCAGACAACTGTCCGATCGTGCCGTCGGATCGAGTCTATTAAATCCTCGATCGACTTCTTAGCAGTGGCGGGAGTCTGGTCCGCCAGCCTCGAAATGACCAGCTCGTGGATCAGATGGACTAGCATTTCTCGTGCTTGTTCTTGCACCAAAGGTGTGTAATGGTCCCAGAGAACCGTCACAACCTGCAACAGCACTGGAAGGTCATCAGAAGTAAGGTGCACAGGAGAAACCATCAAGTCTACCAGGAGGATAAGGGAAAGCTGGCCGAGAGAGAATCCAGCTTGTTTTGTTCCGATAGGGAGAGCCTCAGCTAGATCCGCACAATAGGGTAAATTGCTGACATCAGGGGGAGCTGGAACGATCTCTCGCTTTTCGTTCGGGACCATGGCCTTGGGAGTAATTTGCATCATCAGGAAGTCGATGACCTTCATGCCGGGGGTGCTGGATAGGAAAACGACGATCTGCTTTGCGTACTCGACGAAATTCTGCTCGCGGCGCTCAAGACACAGGGAGATGATGAAATCAAGCACGACCCTAACATTTCCAGGATGTGGACCAGTTGCAAGCGCTTGCCAGAGCGCCTGAACCTCGTTATGAAGAGTGCCGCTGGCTTTGATTGTGATTTCCACAAGATTGGCCAGAAGGACATAAGACGGCGCCGTTGGGCCACCATTTGGATCGACCATCAGCTCAATAGACTGAATCCATGGTAAGATAACGGCGACCATGTTCTGCTGAGCACCTGGCTGAAGGTCTTTAAAGTAGAGCGTGAATTCGGAGAAGACGTGGAAGGCGAGGTCTGTATGCTGTTTCGAGAGGCGCTTCGAAATTTCAAATTGAGCAAGCTTATAGACCGCCTTAGTCTTGTCCGAGATACTAATGTCGTAGTCCTGGATTTTGGAGCTTCTTCCCATTTGCTGGCGTTCATCCAAGGTCCTGAGTACGTGCGCCGACTTGGACCGAATTTCACTCTGGTCATTTCCCAAAGTAAAGAGGCAAAGGCTCAAGACTTTCCAAAACGCAGTTGGGTAATCAGCATGTTCCTTGAGCACCTGGGACACTACGGAGAAGTAACTCTCGAGCACCTTGGGAACTTCAGCCAGGTAACACCTGGCGATGCAGTGCTCAAGTAGGTACGGGTATTCCTTGTTGTGAATAATGAGATTGTGGAGAGCACGTCTACCCGTCACATTCATCCGGTCGCTTCCCGAGTTGAAGATGGCCTCGATCCAGGTCAATAGTCTCCTCGGGTCGAATTGTAGGATGACACCGCTCTCGGTTGTAATAAGGAGGGGCCCGCCGCAGAGGGCAGCCATGGAGCTAAGAGCAGCAGTCCGGAGGTTTCGCTTTTCGATCTCCATGGCAGCAGTAACAGTTCCTCGTTCGCCAAGTGCTTGCTGGTCAATGAGAGATTGTCTCATTGTGTCTTCGCGCGCCCGGATTTGGGTTTGATTTGGGGAAAACCCACACCAATCTTCCATGAGCGAAAAGGCCGACTTTCTCGACTCGAACGTCATCCACCGTGACGGATCCTTGGTTCGGTTGATACCCTCGAAGAGCTCTTCCATGAGGCCGCAGTAGTGGCGCCGTAGTTTTTGAAACTCCCAATCGGTTTGGACTTCCCCATCCATGAGGAACAGCTTCAGATCTTTCGTATAATTGACGAGGTTGTTGAGAATCCATTCATCCTGATAAACTTCGGACTCTTTTAAGAAATGAGAGGTTAGTTTATAAACGTGCGTAATCTCGGTACGCAGTAGATCCATCTTCCGGTTCCGGCGAGGGTTGCTGTTCGAGCGCTGGTGAATACGCGCCCGTGCCTCATTATTGCATTGAGATACCTGCGTCTGGAGTTCCTCGAGAAGGGTGCGATAGATATGGATATTGATGGAACCCATCGCGACAACAACAGCCTCTCTAACAGATGCGGAGGAGGCTGAGAGCATAGGAATAAGATATTTGAAGAGCGTCCTCGCGGAGACGATCTTGTCTGCGGAATTTGACTTGGTGGATCCTTTCCTGCCGTGTTGGTGAGCGGTAGGTGTGGTCAGTGGCGCACTCCCTGGGTCGGCGAGCGTGGTACACGCAAATATGAGATACAGCTTCCATTGCTCAATCAAGACTTCTGGTTGCGTGGCAGGTGCCCTTCCAATTAAGCGACCGCTCCCAGGATCTGATCCGAAATATGGACCCCTTGTCGGTTCGGATAGAATGGTCATGGACTTGTACATCTGCATTATTCGATTGCAGATCAGATCGCGGCCAATGGTGACAGTGAAGGGACATTTATCAAAAGCCACCCGCATCAAGTTGGGGAGGATCTTGAACCAGAGCGTGGTATCATACGAAACGTCACTCGTACAGAGCTCCACGAGAGCACCTTTGTTGTTATTGCTCAAGATGCCGCGTTGCAGGCGGCTCCTTTCCGCGACTGAGAGCTGCTCGTGTTTCAAGTTAATGACCTGATCAGCGTCGTTTTCCAGAATATCGATAAGGCGCGGTGTATCTTTTTCCTTTCCTTGTGTTTTACCAAGTGCTGTATCAAACTCGGTGATAA
The DNA here is from genome assembly GCA_002812735.1 of Scedosporium dehoogii. Taxonomy (NCBI): domain Eukaryota; kingdom Fungi; phylum Ascomycota; class Sordariomycetes; order Microascales; family Microascaceae; genus Scedosporium; species Scedosporium dehoogii. The sequence goes on from PGIR01000092.1 coordinate 93,039, forward strand.
GGCGCAAGACGGTGATTGCAAAGTGTCTCACTCTCCGCGACTGAGAACAGAGGAAGAACAGGCCATGAGCTTCAACATAGTCAACCTCAGCCCAAACACTAGACAAGTCAAGCTTCATGCCCCGTATATCGGTATTGCTAGAGGCCGCATCGGTTGCCGTATTAGATGCATCCTTCGACTTTTGTCGAATCTCCTCGATCCATATCTGAAGCAACTCAACGTAGAGCCTCAGTGTGCTCTCAATGTGTCCTGGGCCAAGCATTCCCCCATCTGACATTGTCGAATACCTGTCATCAAAATTGAAGATGAATCTGGAGAAACCCATGGTGACCTGTTGCGAATGCGATTGCCTCGCAATTGCCTTGAGTGATTGCGCCGATGACTCCGCAATATTCGACTGGACATGAGCAGTTCCCGTGCAGAGAAGGTTGATGAGTGAATTGAATGGTATTTCCACCGAAAGGCACCTAGGGAGAGCCTGGACGGCAACATGGAGGAGTTCATAAAACGCTTGTTTGTGATCGGACGGGCCTTGGTGATCGTCACGCCGCGAAAAGTTGAACGTCTCCGCGATAGGCGTCTTTGGGCCAGGACTGTTAAACTTCTCATCCAGCGCGGCTTGGCCACCAAAGGTATTATCGCAGATTATAGTAATGGTACCGAGAATTTCGCAAAACTTAAGATAGTATTCCTTCACACTGTCGCTGAGCGCATGGATAAGGACCGGTCGAGACACACCATCCTCCTTTGGGGGTGGCATTGGGATGGACAGTGGCGCGCTCCGAGGGGACATGATGCCGGGCGAAGTGGGAGTGCGTTCAGGGAGTGACGAAGATGACGGGACGGTGTACTGGGGAAATGGGGGCTTCCCTTGCTCGCCTTTCTCTAGATCAGCAATAATGGCTAGAAACGCTCGGATGCCGATAACGACCCTGTCGGGGTCGAGTTGTTCGACGCGAAGCTCCTTGTTAGATCTGAATAGCTCGGCATTGATGAGGGGGAAGATGATGTTCTTGAAGCAGTACTCGGGATGCTTATAGCCAATGATTCGAATAATCTGGATGAGGGGCTCTGCCACACTGATATCCGAAGCCACCAAAGATCGCTTGGTTTGAGGAAGTACTAGCTTTATAACTTCATCCAACTTCCTCAGGGCGCTTGGCGCGGAATCACCTGCGCGGTAAAGATAGGTCCAGAGCAATCTTGAGATCACTTGCAGACCAAGAGACTTGGCATACCGGTCCTTAAATTTTGGTTGCAGGGGGAGAATCAGCTGCAGCCACTGAGAGTTGAAGGTTTCTGGGGTGGAAACGCATAGGAGAGTGGCCGTTAAGGGAAAGGCAAAAGTCCAGTGTCGCGGCTTCACAAACATCTGTGCAAGGCGCGGGCCTACGGTGCTCCGTACCTCAGCCCATTTAGGATGCGAGAATTCGCTTGGAGAAGCCTTCGCAGCAACGGGAATCAGAAGCATGTCGAGAACTTGACAGAACGTCGTTTTCACCCGTTGGCCATGCGACTTATTGAACAGTCGGCCGAGAGCGACGAGGAAGTCGCACGATTGTTCCCAGGCTTCGACAGGCGTAACTTTTATACGCAACTGTTTCATACCTCCCAAGACGAGTTCCATCTTCCCCTCTATGTCGCGACCAGCGGTTGAATTAGGGCCCTTGATAACAAGCTCCTGTAGCGAGTGTTCAATATCGGAGAGAAACCTCTTGGTCACGGTTGTAAAACTGATCTCGCTCATCGTTCCAAGAAGCTGGGCGAAAAGGTTCCAGTTCGCTAGCTTAAGGGGGGACACCATCAGTTGCTCAGTATCCGCAATCTTCAACTGGCCAAAGATGATTCCTTCTAATTTCTCCTCCATCTCGGGGGTAATGCAAGCCAGGCTGCTCTGGCTGATAATTTCGATAAGGACCCTGCAAAGGATGTATATGGACACGGTGGACCGACGTTCGGCCTGGGCGACGTACTCCTGCCTGGATAAGGGCGAGTTTAGGAATGGCGGTAGCCCAGCATCGACAGATGATGAGGGTTGGTGAGGGTGAACAGGTTCGGTATTTCGTCGTTGCAGGGGACTTAAAGGCAGATGGGTCTTAGATTGTTGGGCCTGTGTTCTGGCTTCGTTTGCGAGATCGCTCTTGCTCTTCCTCCACAGCATCATTAAGTCGATTAAGGGTTTCGGTTTTTGGCTCGCAATGTGGCCGAGGGCCACTATCGACTGATCAAAGCTGGGGTCAACACCGGGACCACAAACGTGGTCAATCTGTGGCTCTGGGTCGAAGGGTACGGTGATGCAATCGTTTAACTTCTCCTCAGCTTGGGCAATGAACTACTACAGTGTCAGTGGCGAAGACGACCTAAGGAAAGGAATGCCCAACAAGGCCCATCATTCGGGGAAGGATGGAGCTTCACATACTGAAGTAAACAAGACATGCAGGGCGTACTCGCCCACGGTTTTTTGTTCATCTCTATGGTGTCTAGAGGAGTGGGACGGGTGGTGGGCATGATCATGGCGAGATTTGACGCTCTGCATACGCTCGACTCGTCTAGTAGTTGCCGAATAACTAGTGCTTTCGGGGATCGAGGCGGGCTTCTCGGGGACCTGGGGTATAGAGGTAAGGGTAGGGGCATTTGAGAGAGAGGTCCCAGGTCTCGAAAGCGGAACATCATCATCTATCCGCAACATGCCATGGAACTCATGGCGATCTGACAACATGGCGGCTCCGGCGGCGGCAATCATCTGCGGGCTCAGGGGACTCGATGACGAGCTAGCCAGACTTCCATTTCTTGAGTGTTGAATCCCATGGACAATAGAGGTCTGGCGATGGTGTCCATACGAAGCGCTCTTCGGGTCGATAGGTCGCTCAAGTACACCTCCAAGCCCTGGACGAGATTGGGGCGTTTGAAGACGCGGAGAGGTCAAAGTTACGGGCGGCGCGGGCGGGGATATCTTCTCGGCCGAGGATTCTCTCGAGTGGGCAATCGGTCGGGGAGCATGGGGTTCTAAGGCATTGGGTCGAAGTGTTCGGTGCCAATCGTCTTCGGGCTCCTCGTCAAGCCTCGAGACGGATCTCGGGGAGAACTTGACGGGGTCGGGCGAATGGTCCGGCAGCGTCTGGGACGGAGCTTCTCGACGGAACAGAACGTTAGCTTAGCACGGGAAAGTCTTATCAATGGGGGCTTGCAGTATTCTCCTGTCTTTGTGGAACAAAGAGGTGTCTATATGCCGTGTACATGTATTATCCCAAGTGAATCCCGAAATTGGTAAAGATGAATGGGGATGGCATCAAACAGGGCAGCGGCGAAGGAAAGCAAAAGATGCTCGGGACTGAAACCGGGTTCCTCTATGGTCAAGACAAAAGGCGCGGGAGGGGATGGGCAACGCAGACACGCAGACACGCAGACACGCAGTGCTTCTGGAGGGAGATGTGTAAGATAAGATCTAGGAAACATCGACACATGAAACACCGACTCAAGGACATAAGAACAATACAGAGAAGAATGGAGAGGAGAGAGGTTGCACAAAGAAATGTGTGTGGTGGGCAAGAGGTGAGGGGCCCACGGAGAAGAGCATTAATACTGACCCATTTCGAGTTGGGCAGAGTCCCATGATCTGTTCTACCACATCTCCAGGCGGTGCGCGTTGCAAACGGCGGCAAGCGGTCGGTCTGGTGTCAATCGAAAGGGTAACGATCAAATCGAAGAGTACCTAGAGCGATATGTTGGTTGTGGTGAGCTCTCGCCGTTTGGGCATTTACAACAAGCTGGGTAATATTCCGCCCTCCAAAGAGCAAGGCCAGAGGTGGTTGAGCATTGATAATATGGGTGGTGCTAGAAACGGAACGGAGGCAGGGATTGCTGGCTGAATTGTTTGAAACAAGATTTTGACGGGCTGATACAATTTAGCACGCCGATTGAGGCGTTCTGCAAGGGGACGTTGGGTGAGGGGGCCTATTGTGGCATCTCTTGCCACGGGAGGAGCATACCCGCCATAAACAGGCGGTGTAAAAGCGGATGGCACGCGGTGAGAATCGTCGTGACGCGCATCATTGGCTACACTAAATAGGGGTGTTTGGGGAATATCTGGCACGAGGTCACTTCAACTCAATTCAACGTGGCTAGTCAGCTTAGTCATGGATTTCTAGTGCAAGTGTTGACATTTGATAACAATTGGCATCGCATCTGGCCTGAGTGTCGAGGCTCACTCGTTGAACAAATGCCTTGCCTGTACGGAGTATTGTGCGAAGTACTTCGAAGCATTACTCGACGAAATTTGTACAAACCTATATGAACACAGAAGAAGCGCCACATGGAAAGAGAGTGATGCGAAGACTCGAAACAAGCAGCAGGAATCGGCGATCGGTGCTTGGTATATATCGGTCAAGATCCAATCTCCAACTCCGCGGTGAAGCATTTGATGCTTATGCCGAGCCGCTAGCGAAGCGGTGGTACTTCGTAGGGTATTCGGAGCATCAATCAGTATCTACGAATGTCCATGACGCTGCTCTCTCTCTCTGCCACCTCCAGCATCCAAATCAAAAACCACCAAACATTGCCGAAAAGACACTGTTCAGTGAACCGAAATACGCCTCAATAGTGAACATCACGATACCATATTTCGGTGCTACGGAGTTGAAAACAGGCCTGGGAGCGCAGATGTTGCAATGGACAAAAAGAAAGAAAAGAAAAGAGCATAACGAAATAAGAGAGTACTAGATAATGCAAAAGCAAAATGAAGGAAAGAAAAAGAAGAGGAAAGAAAAAAAAGGATGGTTGAGAGAGAGAGAGACGAAAGTACACCTGTCATCTCGATAATTGTATGAGAATCAATGTCGTAAGACTTCCAGGACGGTCATCGCGTCAATTCAAGTGGCCAGCGTAGCATTGTCGTTGCGATTCATTGCTGCCTCCAGAGTCCAGAGTCTAGGCCTCCTTCGGAGAGGATTTCCATCCGTCAATCCCGCACTCCAATCCACTCAAATCCGAAGATCTCGCAACCAACAATCAGCGCGTCTTCGCTGTCCTAGTCCATTGTCGGCTCAAAGTGGGACGACCGGGCTTATCATCAGTGAGTGGAACATCTTGATAGACTTTGGCGCAATCAATTGCGCCGTGGAGTGCGTGGGTGAGACTTGGCTTGGGACTTGAAATTGTTCCTTGTCCTTTCCGTTGCCATTTTCGATGTACCCAGGCGTACCAGGTCTTTCCGAGCGGAAATCTACAAAGTACATAATACACTGAACCCGAACCCGAACTACCGTCCGGGCCACATCAACCTCCCTGGTGCTGCCATACCCTTTTTGCTTTCTCGTGGTGGACCCTCGTCTTCGCAGTCAACGGCAGATCACCGCCCAGCAAAAGAAGTAGCGCTCAACTGGCGTGGTGCCCCGCCCCGACTTCCCCAAGTTTCCAGGTACGAAGTAGTTGTACACGGCGTCCCAAAGCTAAAAAAAAATCGGCAGACAGCGGCCAGCCAGCCTCTGCTCCCACCACCCAGCCCACACCAGAAAATATAATTGATCCCATCCCCCTGGATGCTAATCCTTCTCCTTCATATACATTGGAACCTCGGCCCACATACCCATCTTTCTTCCCTCTTCCCTCAGTTTCTCTCGGCCATTTCTCTCTCTTCCCTTTCTCACCCTCTCTTACCCTCCCTCCGCCTTCCGTCGGCCAAAGTGATAACAGAGATTGACCCTCGATCTCTCGCAGTGAGCCTCTCAATCCTCCAGCTCGCTCGAAACATCACGCAACGTCTTCGTCCCAATTTGCCCCGAAGTCGGACCGCCCACACAAACCCCGAGGAACCTTTCTTTGTCGACCCAATTCGTCACGATGGCCGAGCTCGACACTCTGGACGTTATCGTCCTATCTGCCCTATTCGTTGGTACGGTAGCGTACTTCACGAAAGGAAAGTACTGGTCGGTAGCTAAGGACCCCTACGCCAATGCCTTCAGCAATACGGCCAAGGCCGGAAAGACGCGGAATATCCTGGAGAAGCTGGAGGAAATGGGCAAGAACTGCATCATTCTCTACGGATCGCAGACCGGCACCGCTGAGGACTATGCTTCCAGGCTTGCCAAGGAAGGGAAGAGCCGATTCGGCCTCGAGACCATGATTGCCGATCTCGAGGACTACGATTTTGACAATCTCGACACCATCCCCAGCGACAAGATTGTCATGTTTGTTCTCGCGACTTACGGCGAGGGTGAACCCACGGACAATGCCGTCGACTTCCACGAGTTCTTGACTGCCGAAGACGTCCAGTTCTCTGAGGATCGCAGCCCTGCCCTCGACAACCTCAACTACGTCGCATTCGGACTCGGTAACAATACCTACGAGCACTACAACTACATGGTTAGGAATGTGGATAAGATCCTCCAAAAGCTTGGCGCCAACAGAATTGGCGAAGCTGGCGAAGGCGACGACGGCTCCGGCACCATGGAGGAAGACTTCCTCGCCTGGAAGGAGCCCATGTGGGCCGCTCTCGCCAAGAAGATGGGTCTCGAGGAGCGCGAGGCTGTCTATGAGCCCACCTTCGAGATCGTCGACCGTGACAGTCTTACCGTTGAGTCTCCTGAGGTATACGTTGGTGAGCCGAACAAGATCCACCTCGAAGGCAATGTTAAGGGACCCTTCAACGCGCACAACCCGTACATTGCCCCTATTGGCACCTCGCACGAGCTCTTTAATGCAAAGGACAGGAACTGCCTACACATTGACGTTGACATTAGCGGATCCACTCTGACTTACCAGACTGGTGATCACATCGCTATTTGGCCAAGCAACGCTGGTGCTGAAGTCGATCGCTTCCTGGACGTCCTTGGTCTCACCGAGAAGAGGCACGATGTTATCAACGTGAGGGCGCTCGAACCCACTGCCAAGGTTCCTTTCCCTACTCCGACTACTTATGATGCCATTGCTCGATACCACATGGAGATCTGCGCCCCAGTTTCCCGTCAGTTCGTAGCCACTCTTGCCGCTTTCGCTCCCAACAATGAGATCAAGGCCGAGATGACCAAGCTTGGTGGCGACAAGGATTACTTCCATGAGAAGACTAGCGATCAGTTCTACACCATCTCTCGAATGCTCCACGATGTCAGCGGTGGACAAAAGTGGACCAATGTCCCCTTCTCCGCCTTCATTGAGGGTCTCACCAAGCTCCAGCCGCGATACTACTCGATCTCGTCTTCGTCCCTCGTGCAGCCAAAGACCATTTCCATCACTGCGGTTGTCGAAAGCCAGCAAGTCGCCAGCCGACCCACCGACCCTTTCCGTGGTGTGTCGACCAACTACCTTTTCGCCCTAAAGCAGAAGCAGAACAGCGATTCCAACCCGTCCCCCTTCGGTCTAACCTACGAGATCGATGGTCCCAGGAACAAGTACGACGGTATCCGCGTACCTGTTCATGTCCGCCACTCCAACTTCAAGCTCCCCTCGGACCCCTCCAAGCCCATCATCCTCATTGGACCCGGAACCGGTGTTGCTCCTTTCCGAGGATTTGTTCAAGAACGCGCGAAGCAGGCGGAAGACGGCACCGACGTCGGACACACGATCCTCTTCTTCGGATGCAGGAAACAAAACGAGGACTTTTTGTACAAGGAGGAGTGGGAGGTAGGTTACCCAAATTCCCTTTCAGCCCCCATTGGCGCACGCAAACGCAAATACACAGACGTTGCCACGTTTCAGCACAACCACTTCATCGACAGCTCAACTAACATTTATTACCTTTTTCTAGGAACGCAAGAAGGTCCTTGGAGACAAGTTCGAATTGGTCACAGCCTTTTCTCGAGATGGGCCTAAGAAGGTCTACGTACAGCACCGGCTCAAGGAGCGATCGAAGGAGATCAACGATCTTCTCCTCAAGAAGGCCTATATTTACGTGTGCGGTGATGCTGCCAACATGGCCCGTGAAGTCCACGCTGGCCTTATCCAAATTATTTCCGAACAGCGTGGCATCTCGGAGGCTAAGGCGGAAGAAATCGTCAAGAACATGAGGTCCGCAAACCAGTACCAGGTACGTAGCGGCATCCTTCCCACCCCTATTATGTCCTCTCCCTTTTCCCTTTCCGCCTAGTCTTCCGTCCGCACCAACAATCTCTCGCTAACTTGTTTGTTTTTTTTCCCAACGTGCAGGAGGATGTTTGGTCATAAAGGCATTGTGACATTAGGTTGGGGGGTCAGGCGCTGTTTCTCTACCAGTTTTTTTTCTTAATTGTTTTAGGATATACGGCATCGCAGGTGCATGACGATTAGCGGTACGGGCTCACGGTGGGAGGCTACAGCACTCACGCTTCCCCCCAACCGAGTACAAGCAGGCATGGCGATCGAGCATCAGATGGCAGGGGAGACGAGATATGACGTTTCTTTTGGATTTTAGACTAATTTTGGGAGCGGTGCAGGCGCTACTGCTTTGGTCCATCACCACTGGTCTTCATTCGTCACAAGATAGAAGAAGGGTTTGTGTGGTTCTGGTTGTACTACTCTCATATACCTTGTTTCCCCTTATTTCCATTGTTTGTTCCACCGATCTTTCGCAGTTATAGTAATGCAAATAGAATCCATTTCATCGTTTTCGGGTCACATTCGTGAATATTGGCCGCGGAATTCACATGCCGCTTCGGAAACCCGAAGCTCCAAACACTTCAATGTTGCTTCCCACCCACCCACAAGATTGCGCGGGTTCCCAAAAGCTTAAGCCCAACTCGGGAAGTCGACCGGCTTCCGTCGCCATCAAGGAGAACCTTCAATTGATCCATCTGTGAAGAATTCGAGTATGTACTTGTACTTCATACAATTGCAGCTTTGCAACGCGTTTATTTCCCCATCCCACACCCCACAGTGCCCACACCCAAGTCCGAACTTTCAATGTCCGTTCGCATTGTTTCCTCCCCACACTCAGCAAGCTTCAATCTTGTTTTAATTGGGATGTCCCTTGGCTCACGCGAGTAACAGATCCATCTGCCCAGCCCCTAAAAAGGACCCTCAGCTGGTTGCGAAGTAGCTTTCAGGGTCGCAAGGACCCTGGCACAAGTACTCTGTACACTGTGTGGTTTACACCGCTTGGCGCTTGGGGGTTCTGGACGGAGCCAGATCTCGCATTAAAATTGTCAAATTCCGGGTAGGGCAGGTGGGGAATTGCACCCTTGAGTTGGAGATGCGACAGGCTCGATTTGTTCCTGCTAGTGCTTCAGGGTGAGGGGAAATGGGGTGATCGTGTGGACGTTACCGCTTTTCTGGGGCTGAAATATTGACCCCGATAGGCTCGGCTTGATGTTCTGTGAGCAGAAATCCAGCGAAGCCAGGCGAAAAAAAGGTAAGGATACCACCCCCTCGGGATTTCGGAGAGTCAAAATCCTGGGGAACCACATCACGTGCTTCGGCAGCGGAATCGGTTACGGGAGTATCCTCGACCTCGACCTCGCTTGCTATCATCAACCAACAATAGGATTCCGCACGATCAATGGTGCCTTGGTCCGGAGTACTCGCCGAAAAATGCGAAATCCGGGTGACAAAGTCCCGAGCATCTTTGTATTGCTTGTGCAGTAGAGAATCGTTTTCTTGCAGATTTGATTCCTGATATGGACAGGAACATGCTTGATGACGGCGGTCCCGGGTTACACTCCCGAGCGCAACAACGCCGAAGTAATAACATGAACTCTCCTTGTGTTGCCGACCTGCGTTAGCGCCGATGTCATGTCGTTCGTTCGGAATCCCCACCACCCCGGCTCTCACCCACGGCTACTCCTCAGCTGCGCGGGAATCCAAACCGGAAACACCTCGATGCATGTGTGAAGATCCGGAGCCCACCTCGGGTCTCATTGATGCAGGACAGCAATCATCATCGAACGGTACAACCCATTGGAGAATTTTATCACATCTTTGTAGAGAAATCCGTTTGACGCACGCAAGGATCAGACCTCGCTGTGCGCTTTCCATCCATTTTTCAGCGCTCATCGACACTTGCCCATTCCGATGTAGGTCTGTTCATTCTCCGATGGATCAATTGAGAGTTTTGGAAAACGACAGTAATCTCTGAGCCGGCGTCTCGGACTGTGCTCAGGGCGTACCTCAGCAGGTGAGTCTTTTCCGGTGTTGGTTAGACAACTCTTCTAGAATAGTTCTTCAGGTGTCATCAGATAATATGGGGAAACCTTAAAAACGTAGAGACAGGCATCAGCGATCAATGTGTTTCGTATGATTTGTAACTACAACCTAACGTAGCCCCTGTTCTGTAGCTTCTTCTCCAGAAGCGTGGTTGAGTTCCTCAGTGCTTTTGACGCCAATTCCTATCCAGGACGTGAAGAAACGGCCGATTGCCATTCAGCGAGTTAGAGGTTCGATGTCATGAGGAGGGGTATGCCCTCTATGAGGTAGGCAGGAAGTTAATTAGGTCCCTGGTGGTCAAGTACACCATGATACCTCACTTGCTTCCTCTGTGTGTGATTGCACAAACCGCGGGTCTGCAGGGTCGAGCTTCCAGGCACTCCGCGCTACATCATGGCGTTCCATGCTCTTAGTTATGGCGAATGTAATGGGTCGAGACTCAACGACCCTCGACGTACGTCTTGCGTTCCCGAACGGGCAACGACCAGCGGCTACCCAGGCTTAGCCGCCCGCTTGTTCATGGAGGTGGAGGGTACGTGAGCCGCCATTGGTGTTATCCTACATCCATGCGTTTGGTCACTAATACGGGAGCATGCCGCTTTAGCTTGAGGGGGCAGAAAGAGATGGGCAGAACGGGTCACCTTTCGATATAACGACGTGATTCCTCAACACCATTGGCATCTGCAACATGGGTCCCCATGCGATAGACTCATACATGGTTGGACTGTTCTCCTTTCCTTTAGGATACTTTGCTTTCCCGATTCTTATATTCAGTCCTTGTTTTATTATTGTATGGGGCAGAACCGGGCTAAGTTTAGGAGAAGCCATTAGTTAAAGTGTTACATTCGTCGTCCTTCTCAACCCCCAGAGTCGTTTTTCGGTCTATTATAAGGACCGAGAGACGTCACGGACTTCAACAACACAATCCAGGGGGCCATATTAGCCTTCACATGCGGTACCCCGTCTGACAGAAACCTCCTCAGTGGTATCAGCGCATGTATGCCTAAGCTCAGAAACCTTCGCCCAGGCCTATCTAATCGTTATATGATGGTGTTCTAACTCTGGGCAAACTACAAGTTGGCATTTTCATTAAACCCTCCTGTATTTTATTCCCTCGTCATCTTCGATCTTCGAGATACGAAACGCAGGCTTAGAGCATTTCTGTCTCTTGCCTCATGAGGAGAACCAGAACGGCGCATATTATCAACGTCACTAACACGAAGAGACTTACCAATCTCCCCAAGTGCATTGAGCTCACCAGGTGGTCTCGAAACCCACCAGACCATATCGACCAGGTATGCATCCCAATAGCAGCGGAACTGGTGCCGTTTATCCCCACGACAAGGCAGGCACCTCAATATTCGAATTCTTGCTAGTGTTGCGTGAGAAGCTAAGAGTTTGAGCTGGTTAGGAAGGCAGAGCCCTCGTGCCGCTTCTTTCCTCCCCTCCCATGTGACAGCTTTCCCACGAGGAAGTCGCCCTCTTGAAATCCCTTCCGAAGCTTATCCAAGTTGCCCTTGGCCCTGGCGGAAACTTCCTTTGAATCATAATTCTTCCTTCTTGATTGATCCCCCCAGCTTCAATACCATCGTGTCTTTCCCATCTCGTTCTTTTTATCTTTCTTTTCGTCACTGCTCCGAACAAACCCATTCTTCTTCTTATCCATACGCATCTATCCGGTAGCCATCACTCGATCCTTCTTTAGCGTCGATATATTTGGCCTCCCCTTCCCTCAATTCAAAGCTACCTCGACTCGCAGCTCCTCGATCGCCCTCTACGTCAGTTCGTTTCTTTCGTTCTATTCGGTTCTCGACCTCCTTCATCCTCGAATCGGCGAGTCGCGAAATACAGCAGAGCTATCTCAGACCCTGCAGCACTTTCCAAGTAGCGGCATACTTTGGGCTTTGACCATAGAAGAGGTAACTGCTCCCTAGCGCGGCACCTGCCCCCGACTTCATCGCGATTCCCCGTCTGCCCTTCCCCTCATACACACGGTCAAAGAGCGCCTGCAGCTGTGCGTGGCCCGGGAGATATCGACGCGTCGAGGTTGGAGCTGCCCATCTGGTCCTTCCCTTGGTTGGCACTTCTCCACGCGCCCCCTCTCCTTCCTTCCTCTACAATTGATACCCCCTCTGACGATTTTCATTGTCTCTGTCGATGCCATCGTCCTCGTTCTCGTTCTCGTTCTCCTCCTTTTCCTTTTTTCCCTTTCCTCTTCAAGCATCACCATCACCGACAGACACTCTCGTCGATTCTTTTTCTCCATTTCTCTCGTTCCATAACTTCTCATCCAACTTCTTCTTCTTCAGCTTACTGTATTACTCACTCGCTTGATAACAGACACACAACCACTCTCGTCTCTACGACCTCTCGGCCACTGGAAGAATCTTTTCGGTATCTCTCCTGAATAAAACCAGCCAAGGTAAGTGCCTCTTGTGCTTCCTTCTCGTCACCATCGCCTATTTACCCTCTATACACGCTCTCCCTACTCTGCACTGCCTCTTCAAAACCATGCCCTCTCCATAATGCCCCCTCCCCTCCCCAATGCCTCTGCTATCCTTTGCGGGTTGTTCGGTCGTCGGCCTCAGACACTCTTGAGCCTGAAGACTATGCACCTTCCGGCTGCCCTCTTCTTCGTACACAGCACCCTCCATTCTATTTCCTATGGTATTCTTTGCAATTCGGACCAATCCCTCGTTTGACCCGTTGTTTGGCTTTCAAGCTCACAGTTTTTTTTATTGCAGTTTCAACACCAGTTTTGATCCAACTATTAGAACGTGTAAAATGGCAGCACCACGGTGTAAGTTCAACCACATTACGTCTGCCGGTTTGACATACACACACACGCACCACACCACCCCGTGTTTGTGGATCTATCTAGTTCTCAACTAATCTGACACCGCATTTGACTTCTAGCTCCCATTAACCCAACGATGCCTGCGTATCACGCTGCTGGGTCCATTTTGGCCGACGCTCAGCATGCCCCCAATCCTGCCCTCGCCGGCGGCCAGCAGTATCCCCTTCATATGCCTATGGCTCCAGGCGACGCAACAATCGGAGGTGTTATGGGCCAAATGAATGCCATGTCCCTTGCCAGCCCCGTTGGAACTGGATACCCGGGTCCCATTGGTCCGGCTTACGTCTTCTCGGACAGCCAGTACATCTTGGCTCCGGTTGCCAATGGCCAGCAGCCAGTCGGCATGATGGACCCTTCCTTCGGAGGACCTGCGTACATCGCAGCTCACCACCCAGGCCAGTTCCCTCACACGGTTGTCACCTACCCTCCGGTCGTGCCTTTCACTCCGGCCAGACGTACTGGTTCAAACGCTCGTTCGGACCGTGCACACGGAGAGGGACCCCCTCCCCTTGATAGTGGCCGCCGTGGCTCGTACTCGACAAACGAGTCCACCCCCACTACACCCTACTATCCTGGCATGGCGAACCGGGACCATGGTAGAGTGTCCATCGTTGGACTGGACCGGTCCACTTACACGACCCCATCGCCGCAGCAAGGTGCTCTTTTGTCACTCAATGCTGATCATTCTGTCATCGCTAAGCAGATCCCAACAGCAATTGATCAGAACATTGATGAGCTGCTTAAGCAGAGCCCAGCCATTCCCAAGGCGGTTCCTGCGGTCTTCACACCCGCTAGCCAGATTAAGACCCTTGAGCAGAGCCTCGAGAATAGGATCCCCGGGAACCGTAATGTGTACATTCGCGGCCTTCACCCCACCACTGACGATGAGCTCTTGCTCAGATATACCCAGAGGTTTGGTGATGTTGAGACCTCTAAGGCCATTATTGACACCGGAAGCGGAGCATGCAAGGGGTATGTTCTCGTTCACGCATGTGTTTCTTCCGTTGTCCAGGGCACTAATCCGAAGAACTTAGTTTCGGTTTCGCCAAGTTCTTTGACGTCCGCGATTCGGAGAAGTGCATTCGAGGCTTCCATCGCCTCGGCTATGAAGTTGGTTTTGCAAGGGTACGGCGAACTCTCAGTTTTCACTCGTGGATCTCCGTGGAGAGCTAATTATGTTTAAAAGGAGTCGTTCAATTCTCGTCTTAAGGCTGAAGGCGACGACACCTCGACCAACCTATACATCTCGAATCTTCCCAAGCATATGACTGAGGTGGTGAGTATGCCCAATTGATGCTAGGTCCCTAGGAGAGTGGAGCTGATACTGGAGGTGTCCCAGGAACTCGCTGCCATCTTCGCTGGATACACTATCATGTCTAGCAAGATTCTCCGGGACAGCATGGGAAACAGCAGAGGCGTCGGTTTTGCGCGGTAAGTGACCTCGTTTCTGTTAATCCAATTTAACGAAACTAACTAGTACGCAGGTTCGAGAGCCGTGACATCTGTGATCAGATCATCAAGAGTTTCAACGGCCTTCCCATTGCAACTGATGGGAACAACTCGCCGATGGTTATGAATATCCGATATGCTGATACTCCCGCCCAGAAGGAGTTGAAGCGAGTGACCGCGGAGCGACGCCAATTCCGCACCAACGAGTACAATATCGGCGCTTACGGCACTGCTCATGTCGGCATGCCTGTCCAGGCATACGGAATTCCGACCTCTTATCGTCGACCCTACCCGGCCACCATTCCGTATGTTGTCTATGCATCTCAAAATCTCCTTGCTGCTAACCTCTTGCTTTCAGGGGAACCCCTCGTGCTTATGTCGGAGTTAACAATGGGGTTACTTATCGAAGCGAGCGAGGATCCGGCCAGGCCGGACACCAGTATGGCACACACTTCCTTCATGCCGGCAACTGACTCTGACAGCTAATGATGTTGCCTAGGTCGGAACGAAAAGCTCCTATCGCCGATTGTTCGTCACCGAAGACTAGCGACGAGGTCAAGGAAGCGGACGATGACCAATCTATTTCTGAGGCAAGCACTTCGCCTTCCCCCTCGGTCAAGAAAGAGGATATTTGAGTGGGATTCCCTCGTCAAACAACGGTACGACCGGCCATCGAATGAGTCTTCTGCTTGGGAGATATTCCGGTGATAAACAGAACGGCGGTTTAGATCGGCATGGGAGTTATGGCGTATGATCATCGTATTTCCGGTATTCGTTTTCATTTCGAACTATTCGCAAGGCAAGATTATGGGCTGCAATATCGTTTCGTTTCTTTCTTTTCTTTTTCTTTTCTTCTTTTTTCTTCTCTCTCTCTTTTTTCTTTTCTTTTCTTTTTCTTTGTTTCTCTTATTATTTTTCTTCTTTTTATCACTGGGGGACCTGCAAGTTTCTAGATCATTTATTTCTTAACATGCCTGCCAGGAGGGGGGAGCGCGGAGCTCAAATATGTCGTTCCCTGGTCCTTATTTTACGATATCAGTACTATCAGTACGGGGAAAACTAGATAGTGGTTAGCACGAACAAAAGGACAATAATATAAAGGGTATGTCGATCAATGACAAGATGGTGTTGTTGTTGTGGCTTCAATTCCTTATAATATCCTGATCTTATTTTCTTCTTTTTTTTTTTTTTCTTGCTCAGACACAGATTCATGTTTTTACTTTTGTCCGTCCTTGTTCAGGCTGATAGCTAAAAGCTGAAGCTGCAAGGTAGGGTGGCACGGACCAAGATTGCAACCATCTGAGCTGAAGATCTGCAGCTCACTGCTGAAGCTAAGATGTTGGTGACGTTTTTAGGACATGTCGAATGTATTTGTAGGCTTTAAGAGCTTCCTCAGGTTTGGGTAGCACCACCAGCTTCTCCCATTCTCCCCACCCTTTCCTCGATTGCCAGGATCACCGATTTTCCGCAGGGTGTTTTCATGCTCTCATTTGCACTCCAACAAAGCCCATAGGGTGATAGTTAAACAACAGATATTGACTCTTGAAAGAGCCCTTTGAGCATCGGAAGACAATACCTCGGTAGAGGGCCATTCCCTTGCCTCTTCAGCGTCCCACCATGGCGAGCCCGAAGGGTGCGAATGCGAGAGAGGATGATGAGCAACTGTCAAATTCGAACTTCAAGTACGCGAGAACACGACTCACTCTCCCCGAGTCCCCTTTTGAGCTAACTTTTGTGTTTGGAAAGTGTCGACTACATAATTCATTACAAGGTTCCTAAGAAGGGTACGTCCGCAATACTCAGCTTGGTCTGGCTTTCGGTCTGGCGAGCCTCTCCACCCCATGTACTCTACATATTCCAGCTCCTATACTCTTTGACACGGGGTTCTAATTTCCGTTATGGTGTGC
Source organism: Scedosporium dehoogii (assembly GCA_002812735.1). Taxonomy (NCBI): domain Eukaryota; kingdom Fungi; phylum Ascomycota; class Sordariomycetes; order Microascales; family Microascaceae; genus Scedosporium; species Scedosporium dehoogii. The sequence continues at coordinate 109,362 of PGIR01000092.1, forward strand.
TTTAGAGAGAGCCGAAGCCGAAGCCGGATATGTACAGCTTATCGAGGCCCTTACGACCGTCGGCCTTGCCTCCGAAGTCCGACCGGGAGATGACTCGTCGATACTAGTATTCGTCAAGATGGCGTCGGAGACGCTGCTCCGCCAGCAGGTTTTCCGGGCCCGACTACAAGACTGGCTTCAAGGCGTACGGACTGCGGGACCCGGAGCCGACTTGTCTAGAGCGTTGATGGAGGAGCCCGTGAGCGAGGCCGAGCGGCTGAGGCTAATATACCTAGCGATAACGAAACCGAAGAATGAGGGGGGCGCGGGGATTACGCCCAAGAGCGGGCAGTGGAAATACGTCGACTCGGTGTTCCCGCTTCACGATCGACACTTCAACCGCGAGTGGATCAAGAGGCTGAGCACCAAGTACCTCCTCAACCAGGATGACCTCGACGAGATCCGCAACAAGTTCGGCGAGAGCGTGGCGCTCTATTTCGCTTTCGTCCAGAGTTATTTCCGGTTCTTGGTCTTCCCCGCGGCGTTCGGGTTCGGCGCTTGGCTCCTTCTCGGGCGGTTCTCCTTCCTCTACGCTCTTGCGAGCTGCCTGTGGTCCGTGGTTTTCTTTGAGTTCTGGAAGAAGAAGGAAGTTGATCTCGCCGTTCAGTGGGGTGTTAGGGGAGTGTCCAAGATCCAGCACCCACGACCACAGTTCCGGTTTGATCATGAGACGGAGGACGTTGTTACAGGCGAGCCGATTAAAGTATACTCGCCTTTTAAGCGGCTCAAGACCCAGCTGCTGCAAGTTCCATTTACGATTGCCTGTATTGTCGTTCTCGGAGGCTTTATTGTCATGTGCAATTCCCTCGAGATCTTCATCAACGAGGTGTACAGCGGACCTTTCAAGACCTATCTTGTCAGTTCACCGCGCAGCTCCCCCCTACCCCAAACCAAGAAGATTCCGAGTTCAGTATATTTGCTAACATCGATGTTATCTTATGTAGCCGTACTTGCCCACGATCCTTCTTGTTACTGTGTTGCCCGCGTTCTCTTCTGTTCTGACAAACTTCGCTAAGAAACTGACTGAAATGGAGAACTATGCAAATATCGATAGTACGAACCACTCCCTTTTATATCTTTCTTGAGGACTGAGCTAGCTAACGGACTGCTTCCGTAGCTCACCATGCGGCGCTGGTGCAGAAGGAGTTCGTCCTTAACTTCATCACATCGTACATGCCTCTCGCCTTTACCGCCTTCGTCTACCTTCCGTTCGGACATCTACTTACGCCCTACCTGCACATCTGGGGGAAACTAGCCCAAGGTCTTACGTTTGGCCAGAAAGAGCTGAGCGTCCAGGAATTCCAAATCAACCCAGCCCGCATCACAGGTCAGATGTTTTACTGCACTGTTACTGCGCAAATCGTCAGCTTCGCCACTGAGGCTATCGTGCCGTATGTCAAGCACAAGGTGATGACCCAGGCCAAGGAGCAGGGTATTTTGGGCAAGGCGGCGAAAGTTGGCGCCAGCGATGCAAAGGAGGAAGCAGCATTTCTCCGGAGAGTCCGACGGGAGACGGAGCTCGAGATTTACGATGTCACAACTGACTACCGAGAGATGGTCATCCAGTTTGGTAAGTTTAAAATGAGTGATGTAGTCAAACGTCGAATCGTTGCTCCCGGACGACATTGCTGTTATTACACGTGACTGACTAGAACACCTCGGCTGCTGTAGGTTACCTGTCCCTCTACTCAGTGGCCTGGCCTCTAGCTGGATGTAGTTTCCTCATTAACAACTGGGTTGAGCTACGCTCTGACGCCTTCAAGATCGCGTCAGGATCCAGGCGTCCAATCCCGTGGAGGGCCGACTCGATTGGTCCTTGGCTCAACGCACTAGGCTTCCTGTCTTGGCTCGGAAGCTTGACCAGCTCGGCCATTGTCTTCCTGTGCCGGGATGGAGCCGACGGTTCGAGGGGCGCCGCGTCGAACGTGCAGGCCTGGGGTCTTCTCCTGACGGTTCTACTGGCGGAGCACTTTTATCTAGTCGTACAGATAGCCGTGCGTTTCCTGATGGACAAGATCGATAGCCCCGGGCTACAACGAGAGAGGAAGGAGCGTTTCAACATGAAGAAGAGAATACTCGAGGAGAACCTTGGCGAGAATGCTGCTCTCGCAACGTCGGTTGCTCCTGGTATCGAGATGAGTGAGAAGCTAACGCAGTCTGCGCTTCGAGAGGAAGCTCAACGGGCGGAACAGGGATCTGTCGAGGATATGTGAGTATTGTCAAACATGCCCCTTGTTCGCCGTTCTAAGAGAGAAGGGGGCTCTCTTCGGCTGATTGTGGCGTCGGGACTAACATTATTGGTGCCGTCTAGGTTCTGGCAACGCCAACAAGGTATGGCAGGGACTATCGAGGCCGGTCGCACTGTTATTTCTCAGGTACGTAGAACCAAACCCAGAAAAGAAAGAAAAAAACACTTGATAAAGCCTTCGTTTCGTACGAGTGTTGCGATGCGATATCCCTTCTTTCACAAGTCCACCGGATACATGTGCCGCTAGAGCAATGAGAACTGACATATGGGGTTTGGTGCGATGCGGGGATTAGCTCCAGGTCGCATCCCGAAAGTAGGAGTGAAATCCAAACAGGAAGGTGATAGAAGAGTGCAGGCGAACGATTCCTGATAATTTGAATGGCTCTATACTATGCTACATACGCTACACGGCCATTCCTTGTACGCTACCTATCAGGATGCATTTGAATGCTGTTCTTGGCATTTATTCAGGGGCAACGAGACATCAACATATACTTTGTACTTTATCGTGCAACGCATTGAACCATTGAACCATTGAACCATTGAAGCATTGAAGCATTGAAGCATTGGGCATTGGGGTGGAGACAGACCATCGCTCCCATCCCATCGAACTGACTCGGAAACAAAGATCAGTAGGTTAGTTCCAGTGTAGGGGCGCTAAGGAAGACAAGTGCGCCTGGGGATTGCGCAGCACTTTCCCTTGTTCGTCTCGTAAACAGGGCCAAGATTCTGAGCGCATCGTTGAATGTTTCCAGTCTCATTTCGCACCAGATTACACTGCTTCCTAGGCGACCGTGTGGTACACATCCGTGAATAGTTCCGCAGGAAAATCGAGCTGGTATGGAGCCCAGCTCCTCGGTGCCGTCCATGCGGATATTGGCCCTGCATTCATAAAGGTGCACGGGCAGAGCTGTCAGGTTGTCAACACATCAATTTACACAGTTGTGGAGAGATTCCTGCATGTGGGATCCAAAGCTTGGATAGAGTAGTTACCGGCGGGTCTGCCGAGGAACAGGGCATGGGATGAGAAGACGAGCAACTCCTTCAAACTCGTTCTTGAATATCAACACAGTTCTTAGGGAGTGTGGGAGGATTGCGTGCGTACTTCGTAGGTTGATAATTAGCCTGGTAGAATGGCCTGCCTCGCTTGGTTTCTGCGCTGCTGTGTCGACAACCCCTGTTTTCTCGCCTTGCTCGCTCCTCGCTTCAACCAGTCGGCCCTGGCGAAAAGGCATGCACGAAGTAAAGCTCCGTGTACGAAGTAGACAATTTTAGAATGGTGGATCCATCCCCCTCTTTCAGCTAATCTTGAATCGTCGAAAATAACCCAGGCTGAGATTTGGGCATTTTCCCATGGCCACCGCTGATATTCTTTCACTCGTGCCCTCTTACTCTATCTGGACATGTTTATCGAATAGGTATGGGATCGTCGGCCACGCCTGGCTGGCCCAGGCGTTCTCGAAGCACAGGGCAGTTTGTATGCAGATGGTCTGGGCAGCAATTTCAACCTACAGGTCGGGAGTCTTGTTAGAGAAGGTGTCCAAGCAAGCGTCAAATTACGGTACGAAGTGTAAGATAATACTTTGTGCTATGTACAGTACCCACTGACTGCCGTCGAGATTATGCCTCGCCTTGTGTCAGACAAGTCAGACTGCACATATGGTCTCATGCGGCCTTCTAGAAAGCATAATTTGGATGGCGCAGTTGATGCAGTTGACCAAGTCGCTGGCTTCTTCATACATCAAGGCACACACAGGTCCAGCCGTACATACGAGGTACGAAGCCAAACACCACACACCCTTTTCTCTTGCCGGCTCGAACAGGGACGGCGTTTTTTTTTTCCTGGCGCACCTGCCGGAAGAAGGCAGACCGGCCGATTCTAGTGTACGTATATATTTTATCAGTGCAGGGATGACGGAACGACGGAAGGTATCAGTGATCGATATCGTTTCTGGGATGGGTAGGATGGAGGATGCAAGCTAAACTGCAAGTACGAAGTAATACTCCGTAAAATGGGCAGGTAGGGGCAGGTAGGGGGCATCAATCTCTCAAGTTCGTCGATAGCTTCGTACACCAACTTGATACAACATCGCCTGCACGACTGTCCCAGGAGAGTCTCCGAGTTCAAAGCTGCCTAGCTTAATGTCCAGGCAGGCACACACACCAATACGCCTCCATCCAGCAACGGCTTAGTTCGTTCAAAGTTGCAATCTAGATTTCCAGACCAGTGACAGAGACCTCCTGGGTCCCACACCCGCCTCACTCAACATCATTGATCCATTTCGTTTTTCCCCTGTTACGACGTAAGCTTGCGTAAATGGCAATGGATACGTTTCTTTTTCGACTTTTTTCTCCTTACGAGGGGCATACGAGGTATATAAAGTTTCGAGGCGCATATTAACTATTTGTACCTGCGCCCAATATTGAGTAGCTATCCCGAAGAGCTTCACCGAGAGGGAGACGACCGAGGTTTGGTGGAGAGTGTTTCGTCGACCCTAGTTCGTTGTTTAGCGATACCACGGTACTAGTGTAACAGTGAAGCTCTCACAATCAGGCCCTGGTAGGCTGGTAGGGAGCGATGCTGCGCTACTGTAAGTCATCAAATTTATTACGTCTAATCTACTTCGTACTTGTAAGGTTATCCGGGCCTGGCGAACTGCACCTTGTAAATTACGAAGTAGCTGGCTGTTACCCACTACAACGACCCAACAGCTTGAGCGACTCCTGGTACATATCAACATCAATTGATCTTGTTGCCCTCCTTCACACACGCTCTCTCTATTGCCCCCCTGGCCAGTTGGTACCGTCACAGTGAAACTTGTAAGAGTGAGAAGTAGCACGATGAAGCAGAGTCCATCACTCGAGAACAGGTGGGTGAGGTCGCATGAACATTTCTCGATCTAACCTGCGCTACTTGTAGATCATGGATGGATTCGTCGAGGAGAGGAAACAGTTCCTCGCTCTCGAGTTGCGAAATACAACGCACGTGTATTGGGTCTGGCTGAAGCTCCTCAGATTGCCCTCCAGTCTAGGTTGTCCTGAGCGGACCCCACCTCCTACATTGATAGGTACACTAATACCTGCTCGCCTCCCAAACCCTCAATTCTCAATTCTGGTCCCCCTCAACTTCCCAGTCGTGCCTACCCAAGACTACCTCGCCCCACCTAGCCTGCGCCCCCGAATCCACCCCCGGTCTGCCGTGCCTCCCCTCCGTCCAGCCAGAGTTGTCCTAGCACCCACGCGCTCCTTCCACATCTGCCTAGGTCGATTCATGCTTGGCTGTTCTTGGTAACGACGTCTCGCCAATGGGTCCAATGTCGTGATGGTGAACCTCGGTGACCCTTGTGAGGGAAAGAACGCACGCTACGTTGAAGAAAAGGGACCAGGATGTCTGTCCTCGCTGCGGAAATAACGGCCTGGTCTCTGGCACACAATACAATTGACGCTACCATTTCTCGCGTAATAAACTACGGAGTACGAGGGCTAGACCCCGACTTCCATATCGAATCAATGATGGATGCTCATGGATGCAGCCCATCAAATCAATCAATACTTCGGACTTCGTACTCTATCCTCACGCACCCCCTTCCCCTTCCTAGCTGCCCCCCTTCTCCCCCCCCACTGATCTAGAGTAACCCTACGCCAGCGGGTGTGGACACTCCAGAAACGCTAGAAGTCATAGAACACAATCTCTGGGTCAGTTTTCACATCCCAGAGCATCGGGCAGCGGAACGATCCTGAACCATTATAATTACTACTTTGGACTAGTACGAAGTGGTAGGGAGAATACGCCAATGCAGTCCAGCTGCAGTTGAGTGCTCCTTTGTGCTGAGTTGTGTCTATATCCAGCCTTACCTCTCTCTTTGCCTGGTCATCTCTGACGCTTTCCCCCCTCTTCTCTTCTTCCCAGTCCTCCATCCTTCTTCATACTCTTCCTCCTTCCACGTTTGTTTTGCTTTTCCATTGCCAGTTGTGTTTGTGTCTTTTTACACTTAATCTGAGTATTCGTTCGAGCTGCCTGTCATCGAGAGCGATATCACTACACGCATATCATATTATCTTAGTAGCTTTTCTTCTTTCTCCTATTGTGAGCGAGCTTTACGCGCGCGACTCCTTCTTTCAACAGCATACGATCGGACGCACTTTAACAGTCTGCGCCGACGAGGACGCGAGGATGGACCTCGTAAACGATCTCGTGCTGACTCCTTTCAAGGAGATTGTCGAGAAGGGAAAGACTGCGCGAGAAAATGCCGGCGACGATCACCCCGCAATGCACAAGGCCAGCCAGGCCCTCGTGAGGGAAGGCGAGCGCGCACTCAAGAAGATTGAGCCTTTATGCAAGAAACATGTCGAGGAATATGGTTCCAATTTTTTGGACGCTTTAAAAGACAATGGTAAGTATTATATGTGCATGCCGAAAGCTACCCGCCGCCGAGCAGACTTACACACAGTTGCCCCCGGTGTAACACTCGCCTTGCTTGCCTCGTGGGCTGTATAATAACGCAATTTGAACCTTTCCTTTAGATGAGATCGCCCAATACCGCGCTGATCTCAACGATCTCCTGTGGGAGTTTGACGACTTTATCGAGATTGATGAGTTCGAACCCGACAAGTTCGCGGAACTACAAGCCCTGTCGCGGAAGGCGGCGCCGCGCATCTACGACATCATCATGAGAATGAGACTAGAGCCCGTGCCCAAGGACGAAAGCACCGTACAGACTCCGATATCTGAGAAAGAAGACGCCAGGGCGACCATTCCAACGCCGCCTCCTTCCGCCATAGGGTTTGCACCACCCCCACCGCCCGTCCCTGTGAGCACCGCCCTTAAACGAGGACGGTCAGCGGCATCCGCTCCCTCGGCCCCGACAACTCCACTTCCCACACCCCCGCCGCGGAGATCCCTGCCTACCCCGATCACAAGCGACAGAGTTCAAATCCCGGTCCCGCCATTGCCGCCGAATTTGAACCCGTGGGATGTCAAGACAAAGCCCCCCATGAACCACATCGCTCAAGCGGTGAAGAACGGCGTCCAGATCCCTGAGCGTAGGCGGCCTATTGTGGCCAATTCCAATGATATTGTTCTCCCTCTCATGACGGATAATATTTCGAGGCGTGAGAGTCAAAGAAGTTCGCAGGCGCTATCTCCGACCGATTCTCAATACTCGTTCCAACCACCGAATGAATCTCCAACTCTGGGCACTGCATTGCCTGCGATACCTCTCCACGGGAGAGCGAGAGTCATGGGCTTTCCTCCTTCGGTCAACCGCGTCGTCACTCAATCCATCCCAGAACATTCGCCTGTGAACGGGAATATGCACCACATCTCCCAGGCTCAGACCTGGGATAAACCATCCCACTTGAGCCTGTCGTCCAATGCCGACCTACCACGACAACAATCGGTGGATTCTTTCCGTAGCTCTTACGGCGCCGCTTCGTCCTCCGGTGGGGATAGCCGCGCCTCGGCGCTTTCCGCTAACGATGGTTCATCCATCGGAAGTCCCATTTTGGGGCAGGCTGGAGCTCCTGTGACACCCGCAACACCTCGAGACTCAGCGGTGGTGGAATCTCTCCCAATCATTACACAAGATGATGACGGTCTCATTCCTGTTGAGACGGAAGGGCCGAACTCGAAGCCGGCGCTACCCGGTATCGCTAGGCGCGATACCTCGGTTACGCTTGCCAGCTCCTTCTATCAACTCAAGGGATTCTGCGAGGGTGCCAAGGAGGTGCTTCGCGGCGAGTTGGGTGTGAAAAAGGTCAAGAAGCCTTCATTTGGCGGATCGCAACTGACGGCCAAGTGCACGCACTGTTTCTACGAGTTGGATTGGAAAGAAATTGAGATGGATATCAACCATAGTGGTAAGTCTGGTGTCTTCTGTCCTACTTCTGAATAGCCCCACCCGCACTAAAGTCTCGAGCTCGGTCCCTGGTCAATACTTTCACTCCTCTGATGTTCCCCTTCTAACGTCTCATGCAGCCGATGCCAACTTTGCCATCGGCAAAGTAGGATTCCGCATTCGATTCTTGCAGAAGAGCCATCTTGCTACTAGGAGAGCAGACGAGCCTCTCTATGCCTGCGTCTTCTGTATCCAGGAAGGACGCACTCCTCATGATGGCGATGCAACTGTCTTTTTCTCTCAGAAGGAGTTGTGTGAGCATATCTCTCGCCATCCCCGGCCACTGCCCAATGTTCCCGGCGTGACGGTGGTGGAGGATACCACGATCCCACCTGCCATCCGTAGCAGCTATGATCTCCACCTCAAGGCTGAGGTGGCAGAATCAATAGTGGACGAGAAACTGGCGGAGATTTATAAGCTTCCAGTAGCAACAGCGAAGGAGATGGTGAAGAAGATGTATGGTATGAGGCTCCTCCATGACCGTACGCCTGCGTTCGAGTTGGCGCCCGGAGCGCGCATTGTTGGTGTGAGCTTCCCGGACAAGTACCATGGTGAGTGGTGCATGGGCTACCACGACGGAAAGTACGCGTCCTTCCCGTTTGAGGTGGCGAAGTTGGAACCGCCGCCTCCTCATGAACTTCGAATGGGAGGTACGAGCAATGTGAAGGGAGTGGCTAGGTGGAAATTCAATACAAAAGAGAAGGGCAAGGCGGAATGGCTCAAGTTTGACAAGGGGGACGTGATTAACAACATCAGCTGTAAGTTATTTCTACTCTTCCCTCTCACCCGCTCTCACTGCTTAGGATGAGCCAAAACCCGTGGCTAACAGTAGAACTTGCACAGGGACCGAATGGGATCACTGGTGCTGGTCCGGCACAAATGCCAAAGGCAAATGGGGGATCTTCCCGAAGTCTCATATTGACTTGACTTCGATTAGAGAAGGCGATGATGGGTCTGACCGATCTAGTATCATCAGCGGCGGCACCACAAAGACCCGCGTCCTCGGACGGTTCTCGTCCAGGAGGTCGGGTACGGGGTCGGATACACGTCCAGAGACGCCCTCGACCAAGAGCATGACGCCAGTTTTGGCGAGCTTCCATGCCTAGACGAGATGATCAAGTTCTCTCCGCTAGACATCCAAGCTGTTGATTCCTTGCCTTCTATATTTCTACATCCACACCGACACGAAGCCCCGGTCATTTTTCTTTCTTATCGTTCACCATGATGGCTTGTACCTATATTTGTCGTTCATTTTACTTTCTTAGATTATACCCGGGGCATCTCCTAAGTTTCTTTTTTTTTCTTTCTCTTCTCACTTAACGGATGGACTGGGATACGAAGGAATCTATTGATAACTGTGGCTTGGGAAAATTGCGGATCGGAATTAGTTCCTTGATTCTACGATAGACTTCTACGACGGAAATTGAGAGAGCGACTATTCTAATTGTCCTATTCTTGCAGCACTGTTCTACTTTGGGAATGTGGGGTTTCTGTGTCATTCTGAAGTTACATCGTACATGCCATTGTCTTGGACGTTCGCAGCAACGCCGATGCTTATCGGAGGTATCAACTGAAGCCTGCAAAATGCCTGATGGGTCTCGGTGTGCCGTGGGGCTGGTGGCTGGCCCGGTCCTCGTTGAAAACAACCGCTTTATCGCACGTGTCCTAGGAAGAAGTCGACTGTCTCTGGCACCATTAGTGGACTCTAGTGTAGTTTATCTCCGTGGATAATAATGCTCCGTAGAACCCACCCATCAATTCCATACACTATGCTGTTAGATTCGGAAATACTTACCGAACTCGGTTGGCTAGGGGCTCTGAGGGGACATTCCCATGCCAGGCTTTGTGGAGTTATCAGTGCCCCTGTTGGGCTAGCACTTCGAAAGTGGGAGCAACACACTAGAGTATAGTTCGAGGAATGGAGTGGAGGTTAATACGACTGCGACGAACATTAGATAGCACCATTTTCCAGATGCACGTGGCGACGGGGGACAAGAAGAGAACAAAGCTACCACAACATGTAAATACCCTGTCAAAGCAGGGGGGGGCTGGAAACCCGGAATATCACATCGAAAGAGTGGGATCGGAGACGATCAAGTTTTGGGGGGGGGTGGAATTTACTCGCTTGGGTGAATATAAAGTGGAGAGGTGGAGCAAAAGGTAGTAAGGGGGTGGGAAGCATACCGAGAGGGATTTTCACCTTCTTGGGATTGTCTGCCGGTGTTGCGGAGCGATGGACCACGACGTACGGTCTACGGTTACCGAGTGTGAAGTTGGTTGGTTGGATGCTTACTTGGTACGGACGAAGGAAGAAAAGAAGGTGCGTGGGAGAGAACGAGGATGGTGAGAGGGTAACCGTTAGCGTTGCAGTGGGCTGAGCCAAGCTCTCGGTATCTGATTGCAGCTGTTGGGGGGGCTCGAATGGGGTGTTAGTGGTTGTCGTGATGGTGATGGTGATGAGGGGGATGCAGACGCAGACGCGGATGCGGATACCGGTGGGTGTGGAGATGATGCTGACCTTGTTCCTAGCAAGGGAGGGGAACATCAATTGATCAATTGATTTTCGATTTGAATACCGGTCGTCTTAAAACAGCTCGAAGCTACACTACGGGTCCTGGGACCCACGAGGTGCCCTGGCTGGTTATCCTGGTTCGAGATGTTTTGGTTGGCAGACTTCGTCTCGTGGCATGCCATCTTGAGACTTGATGTGAACTGTGGCCTCTTCATCCGCCAATACCTTGACATTTCTTAGCTCCAAGTAGCATCTCCTACGACGCTGAAGTGCCATTTTTACAACCAAGTTTACGAAGCACGTTCGGAGAATAGAGCACAGACGAAGCTCGCTCGTTCTTGAATTGTTCTTTCGGCAGAAAGTACCGACAACGACGCATTAACAACAGTCCCTGGACAATATCACAAACGTAAAAACACGACGAGGCCACTTTCTATCGTTCTAGAAATTCCCTGGAATGGTCTTCTTTTCAACCCCTCTTTTCTGTTTTTTGATGAGCTGGTGAGATGAGAAAAGAACTCGGTGCCTGGATGATCGACGATCCTGGAGCTCGGGGAGTTTGGGGTTGTGGCCCTGATTTGCACACCGAAATGAGGAGTAGATCATGTTTGGGTTATTTTTCGTTTTGTCTTTGTGTTGCCACACCACACCCCCGGAAGATGGAAAATCATGGGGTGCCTCTCACACGCAGGATAAGACGGATGGTAATTACTTCGTACGTGCCCAACCTTAATTGCTTGACATCAAATCGACCTGAGCGTGTGGCAACCTTTTGGTTCCTTGACCCCCTGCCAACGAACATAGTTGACCCCCTGCCAACGAACATAGTTTTTGCAAAGTAATTGATAGATTCGAGCCAAATCGGTCAACCGGGAAGTTTCAACTTACGCCTCGTTGGGGGCGAAGGATGCGCAACATGGTAGGAAACAAAAAGGTGGCTCGTTGAGAAATGCAGCTTCCCTGCGAGATACGAATATGAAGCTGGCCATTATTGTCCTGAACTGTCAATTCTTCTGATTGATCCGGCCTGGCATGTGAATAGTCCGGGCGACCATGTTGGGCTGGCTTCCAACCACGTTGTCGGGACGAGACGAGTGTTGAAAATGCTCGTGGTTGTTGGGTTGGTGAGAATGATCATGGATGCGATGCAGTCGCACCTTCTCGCTCACCGAAGGGAAGCGGAAGTCGTCACACACGAAGTAAACTAGCATCTTGGCTTCACAATCATGTGCAATCATGTGGGTGTGCAGTTCTGGCTACATAGGCACGGCACCGGACAAGGGCATGACATCAACGTGCCGTCTCGCAGTTCCATCCGCCTCAACCTTCAGCCAGGCGAGGGTGAAGTGGTTGCCCTGGTCTGTGGCTGGGCTCGGCGGCGACAAGTCGAGGAAAGCGTGCCTTGGTACGAAGTACTTCCTACATCCTAAGTACAAATCTTCCAATCCTGGGATGGAATGCTGCTCGACTTTCGAAGCTTCCAAGGTACCTGACGGTGTCACTGCTGCAGGAACGATGACGAGTCTACGAGGTACGAAGTGCATTATTGCCAACGCCAACAATGGCACTCAGTTACCAACGATGAACCACCGCCACTCGGCACTTCGTATCCAGGAACAGGACTGGATTGATCAATGTTTGCCGTTTGTTTTTACGAAAGCAGTGGGAGATATTCGCAATGGACCGATGCTACCCTGTGTAGTACGGAACTCCACCGCTCAGGAACCTCAAATGTAAATCTGACACGACTGGAATTCAATGTTCCCACGGTTCCCACGGTTCCCACGTGTGTGCTCCCGTTGTGGTTCGGGAATCGGGACCAGAGCACACAGTACCTCACTGACGCTATTTATTTTACATCCTTTCGTTCCGTCCCTCGTTCCTCATCCCCCAGAGTGCTCAGACAACACTGACACCACCAACCTCGCACGCAAACGCTCCGTGGTTTAATAACCAGGTCCATGGACAGAGATCACCGCTGGGCACGGACTGCCCAACCAGGCGTGCCGTCGTACGAGGCAATAACTCCTCTTCTAAGAAGGAGTAATGTACTAACTTGTATGGAATACAAGCATAATGGTTTGCGAAAGTAATATATGTAGTATTATGACTGTGCTAGTATTGCCTTCACTGCTGGACGGCCCTCCTGGAAGATCTGCTGCGCAGTAAGGGGCTCTTAGCAGTGTGTGAGAAAAACAAACCCGGTGGCAGACTCTGGGTTTGGTAACTCGGAAGATTTGAGAATCAACGAGCCGATGCAGATGCGGGGTTCTTCAGCATCTTGTTCTCATACCCCAGGAACTGTACTTCGTAATGCTTGCAAACATAGAGAATTTGTAACATTGTTAATACTGCAGTTTGCCCAGTGATCGAGTTTTCCCTCCATATATCAGAAAGAAATGAAGTGAAGAATGTCAAGGATGTCAGTTCGCAATCTCCTATTTAATATTTCTGAATTGTGACGGGACAAGGCTCCCTCGTTCCTGAGATGGCGCCTTGCCTGGTCTCTAGGTCCCTGCCAACCCAGTTCGTCTCATCAGCTGAGACGGGGGGAATGAATGGACGGTGGATCGCTGGATGCCAACAAGGGGGGTTCTACCGGAGATTCCAAGGGGAGTGAGTTTGGGACTATTCTTCGAATCTCTTCGTTCGGTCGCTGGCTTCCCCTTCATACCACATTGAAGGAACCTGGTCTCCGATTCTGCTGCCCATTTGAGCGGACAATGTTATGCGTCTCAGGGCGCTCATCGCTGAAAGACGACACTGGGTTGTGTTTCGCCTGGCAGTTAGATGTTGGCGAATGCTACCCTGCAGCTACTTTGTAGGGGGGTCGGCTCTTCTCTTCAACGTCCAAGCTAGGAGACCAGGACGGCTTCCCACATAGCCAAGCATGGCAAACCCGAAGAATTTTCGAAAGCCGCATTTTCCCCATGTCTGGAGACGATGGCATGGGACAATCACAAGTGGACGAATGCGGAGCATCGAGGATGTAGGATCCCCTTGTCTATCACTTGCTCGTCTCCACCACAGTTTATTAGGACTTCGAACTGAGCTAGCCGATAATGAGGGCAAGGCGATAATTCCGCCGCCATGCCAGGAGCACATAGACCACACGGGGCTGGAACAAAAAGAAGGATCGGCTGCAAGAACAGCAATGGCCAGCTGATAACAATGCCTGGGCAGACAATCCTTTAATCAATATATGGGATCGTTGGCATGATCCCCTAGAAGAGGCAAGGTCAGAGGTGCCTGTTCGTACCAAGTCTTAATACATCCTGAAGAGCGGACCCGAAGCATACTCGCGCCCAGGGACCGCTGATACGGCTTAGCCCAAAGAATCGATATGGTATATACCTCAACTCGAGGCTGTTATCGTCACCTTGGCCCAGTCCGAATATTACCTCATATCTTGGTGTGCGAGGCCTGGACTGACTCGCGGGGTAGCAAGCCAACAAATCGACAACTGCCCAGACCGACGGAACACACTACTCTTTGAAGTAACTCGAAGAGTCCAAGTCGCATTATGCAGCGTTGCACATTGCGCACGCCATGATTGTTGTTAGTGCTATATTGTGCCCTTGCACCTCCCCTTTTGAGACGAAAAGCCAAACTCTCGAGGAGAGCCAAGATCGATGTTGAAGAAACCCATTGCTCACACAAAGATTTGCTTCCGGGATCCACTCCACCCTTTGTGAGGTGCCTGTGTTCCTGGCCAGTTTTGTTCACGGAATATCCCCCCCTTCCGTTTGATGCAGCCACTTTGACGCAACCGTTGTGTTGGCGCCCTCGGTTTTTGAGCGTTAACCGCAAGGCCAGTTTGCACCCACAACCGTTTCTAAACCAAATTTCCCGACTTTGTATTTGCATGCTCACTTTTTCTTTGCCTGACCTTGAACCGGGACTGTGCGACTCTTTCGTTGCAGGGCGCGGAAGGTGAATGTATGAAGGCACCCACATTGAATGGTCTCTCGAGGCACAGCTGGCATGGAGTGAAGCAGCACAGCCTTCCAATACAGGCGTGACCATGATTCTATATTTTGACGTTATTCTCACGAAACCACATTGCTGGCTATCAAGTACTGCGAAGTAACATTGAATTACTTCATAAGGAACTCCTACTACTTCGTACCTCATGGAATTGATGTTTCGCCTAAAAGATCAATGATGAAATTAAAGATTGGAATGCCCTCGCTGTGGCTATGAGCAAATATGCAATAGTATTGAATCGAATCTCCGTTTGCGTTTGCTTGGTCTGAAAGCGATACGTCCTTCAAGTACAATTAGGACTCGAGGTATTGTTAATGCGAGTACTTCCGACAAGCACTCTACTTGGTGCTTCGTACGAAGTACTTCAAGTTGCATTGCGCCAGCACTCCGCCCTTGTTGCAGACTGCGCAGTAACTTCTTGGCTGCAGAACGGCACCCGAAAACAAGCTTCAGTGTTGGAGAGGTAATACCGTACTGCATTCAGTGGAATTGATCGATTGATGACCTTGTAATCTACCCAAGTTATTGTGTCTGTTTGCACTTTCTTTTTCCGTCCTCGATCCGGTCGCTTTGTCGCTGTGCTGCAAAGTACGAAGTACTCGACAAAGTACTTCCAAGGTTCATAGAATTGATGATGTATTCCCATAACTGAATTGCCTGAAATGATTTGCTCTAATAACTTGGAGTCTCGCCCCGGTTCAATTCTCTGTCCCACTCCCTCATGCTTTCCCTCACCCTCACCCTCGCCCCTGTACCTACGAAGTACGGCGTCCTTTCCTTTTCAAGCCTCAGTTTCCAGCAACTTTCAACCTGCCGCTTTTGTTCGCACCTTCCACGCTTCCATGCTCGAGGCGTATTTGGCAAGTACGAAGTACAAAGTAGCACATTCCATTCTTCCTCTCATGCTATTCCCGCAGCCCCGACTTTTATCTCCTCTCCATGGCTCCACCTCCACAGTCAAGTCGTAATCCACGATCCAGCACATTGCTACATTGACCATTGTTCTCATTCACTCTAACTCCTCTCTCCTCTTTTGACTCCTCCCGCTACAATTGAACTCTACTCCGGCGAGCCTTGACATCCCAAATCAAACAACATTCGACCTTTGCGCGCACGAATGTTCAATGGTTCTGTGTCCTTGATGGACCCGAATCACACTCTCTCCTGTCGTCTCACCAATTTCGACTGATATAGCCACCATCGACTACTAGACTTTCCTGGTCTGGCCGCAACACTGCGCCCTCCGTCAAATCCGAGAGCAATCAGAGTTTCGAATCGCCATTGTCACCATCTGTCATTTCTCATCTTTCTCCGACTGCGACTCGACCCCTCTCTCACTCCAACCCATTTATCTCGATTCGTTAAAATCGCCTACACCGCTGCCCAGCCTTACGCCTCGAGTGCGAGAACCTGCGAGTAATACCGCCGATTGACCTGTTCCACTTTCGACCTGACCTCCACCAGCTTCCCACTCCTCTCTCCCTCGAATAGAGCCACGCTTGTCCCGACGACTTTTTTTCCTTCGCTTTGTGCCCAACTTCAGAAGCCGTCGTTGCACGTCGATCGAGCCGTGCCAATTTGTTATAGGCGATCGAATCACCATTACCAACCGCCTCCCGTTGGACCTTACCGAGTGTTGCACACCGCCGACACCGTCACCGCTTCCTCCGTCGGAAAATCGTTCTTCGTCTGTCATGGGCCTTAGATTGTCGGCGAAAATTTGATATATATTTGCCAGGGAAAAAAAAGTTGTCTCTCTAAGTTCTGTCCTGGACAGCGCCGACCATATTGACTCGACTGACTCGACCCTTTTATCTCTATCCTTTGGTTTTGAACTCCGACCGTTGACAGCGCGTCGCGCACTTTAATGTTTGCAATGGGTGCATGTATGAGCTCAAACAATGAGGAGGCAATTAGGAAGAAGCACAGTCAAGCTATTGACAAGCAGCTTGAGGAGGACTCTAAGAGGTTACGACGAGAATGCAAGATTCTACTGCTTGGTATGAAGTTTTCTTTATTTCCTTTTTTGCTTCTCTGTTTCTTTCTTTCTTTTCTCTTCTTGACCAGAGTGCAACACCCAGTCTGCACACCTCACTTCTACAATAGTTGGGCAGTCTTAATTGCAAGGGGAGGGGGCTGACTTTGGAGAATATCTAGGATCTGGTGAGAGCGGCAAGTCTACGATTGTAAAGCAGATGAAGATTATTCACTTGAAGGGATACTCGGACGATGAGCTTTACAACTACCGCCCGACTGTATTCAAGAACCTGGTGGAATGCGCCAAAGCAGTCATCCAAGCGATGCACCAATTCGAAATACCCTTCGCCAATGAAGAGAACAGCATGCATGCCAAGTTCCTGATGGAATACTCTGCCGAATCCGGGCCCCAGGCCAATATTGATCCTGCAGTCGGCACTGCTGTGAAGGCAATATGGAACGATCCTGCGAAGGATATCCTGATGGAGAGACAGACAGAGTTCTACCTGATGGACTCGGCGCCTTAGTATGTGACCAAGACGGTCCAGCCTTTCCTCGGCTGACCATGGCTCTGTTCCTTATTCTATTCTTTCTTCGCGTCTTCGGATAGGACTAACTTGACGCGCCTATAGCTTCTTCACTGAAGTTGAACGAATCGTAGCGCCAAACTATTTACCTACGGAGATGGATGTGCTGCGAGCACGAACAAAGACTACTGGTATATATGAAACTCGGTTCCAGATGGGTCAACTAAGCATACAGTAAGCTCCATCTTCCGCCTCCCCGCTAGTCGTGGGGACCGATCTTTAGACGTTCTGACTTACACGTTAAACAGCATGTTCGATGTTGGTGGCCAGCGAAGCGAGCGCAAGAAGTGGATCCACTGTTTCGAGAATGTCACATCCATCATCTTTTGCGTTGCGCTTAGTGAGTACGACCAGGTTCTACTGGAGGAGAGCAGCCAGGTAAGCTTCGAAGAACGCCCTCTTCATGGTGTAAATGTTTGAGAGCAACGCCTAACCGAGATTCCTTGCTCTAGAACCGAATGATGGAAAGTCTGCTACTATTCGATTCCGTGGTCAACTCGAGATGGTTCATTAGGACAAGTATAATTCTCTTCTTGAACAAGGTCGACATCTTCCGCGAGAAACTCAGCCGTTCGCCACTCGGAAACTACTTCCCCGACTACTCTGGCGGCAACGACGTAAATAAGGCCGCCAAGTATCTACTCTGGAGGTTCAATCAGGTCAACCGAGCACACCTCAATCTCTACCCTCAGTAAGTACTACGGCGGGATGCTCTCTTTTTTTCCCCCTTTGAGTGAAAAAGGGGTTTACAAGAAGCCACTACCCAAAGGATATGAGCTAACGGGAACGCCCTCTCTAGCTTGACGCAAGCCACAGACACGTCAAATATTCGCCTCGTGTTTGCGGCGGTCAAGGAAACGATACTGAACAATGCACTTCGAGACTCAGGCATTCTATAAGCCGACGATGGAACACTAGCCTTAGCCTATATTTTCCGCCTCCCTTCCTTTGCTTCCCCATTCCCCTTTTATATCGGCTTTTCGAAGATACGGCCTCTTTTCCAGTGTTACCTCTCTAGCATGGACCGGCGTTCAGGTTACGACTTTTTTCGGTGGTTGTTAGTGAAGGAATACCACACACTACACTCGTTCTTTAGCGATCTCGCGATGCAGACTCGGCGTTCCTCTTTTTGTTTCGATCGACGTTCTTATAGTTATACCCCTTCCGGGCTGTCCAGTAATATCATGGGCACCAGTCCCATGCCAAGCGCTGAACCTGCGCCTATCCACCTGCATCATGCCACAAGGCGAACGAGGCTCATAGTAGATATTTGTGATGCAAAATACCTCCGGGCTCAACCATGCCGCGCGGTACCTAGTGTCTCACTATAGCAGTCCTCCCTCGCCTCGCCCCACGCGCCGGTTAGCTGAAGATGTTTCCAGGAGGAAATATTCCATGGGACTAGGTCTCGGCCTCTAAGCCAGAGGCCCCAAAAGAGAAACCCTTTCACCAGGGTCGGTACGCCGTTTCTTTTCTTTTCTTTTTTTCCCCCTTCCCACCAATGGCTGTGTTATTTTGCGGACAGGCAGGGATTTTTAGAAGCCGGAACAAGGGCGGCGTTTCTGTCGAGTCTTGTTCAGTTCTTTGCTATGACGATGAGGTCTCAGGTTTCTCTTTGTTTGACGGAACGGAGGACTATTGGCAGCAGAGCTGGCCTTTCGGGTTTTTGCATGATGGGCAGCTCTACACGACAGATAGGATACTTATATATAGACTATTCTTTCTTTTCTTTTCTTTTCTTTTCTTCTCGTTAGATACCTCGTTGTTGTCCACTAGCTAGCTGTGGTTCGCGCCAACGAAGCTCCGCCATCCATCTAATTTCATATTGGTTAGGCCGTCCCGGGATATATCTGAGACCTCCGGCCCTTGGCGGGATGAAGAGCGTGGAGGATCCAGATTTGTGTGCGTGAGAACAAGTGTGTGTATGTGTGTCTGGGTGTGTGCCATTTAACATTCCCCCTCCTCTTCCTAGGCGTCTGGGGGGGAGGTGTCATGCATTCGATATCATATCATCAGACCAAATCTGGAAGTCATTGCATGGGGGTTGTGATTATTACGAAGTAAACATGTTGATAACAGCACCTAAACTGCGACTATCAATGTGCGACTCCGGATCCTGCGCGCGCTTGACCACAGTAGCAAGACCAGGGATGATTCCTTACGAAATGGTAGTTTAAGAGATGGTTCTGAAGGGGGGAAACGGGGTTCTCGGGTTCAGGAGCTTACATGTATAGGAAGGGATTTTTTCCTACTTAGGTGTAGGTACTCTAGCGTATGGGGGTTCGGGTGTGTTGGGTGTTGGGAAGGGGGAACCGTTGATCAGTGAGTTCAATTTTTCCCTGATCCACAGTTACAAGCCGCGATCTCGAGGTAGGGAAGGGTCCAACGATGATTGGGGACAGCCAATTGGGCAATTGAGGGGGAAGGTGGCGATAGGTTGAAAAACTACTTGGAGGGGGTGGGATATCAATTGCACTGGGATTTTAATGGCTAACCGCCAGGGTATCTCGACCTTCTGGAGTCGGCACCAAGCATTGAATGGGTGTGGGAATCATGGATGGATCTATTGGTACATGTAGTTTGAATTGATGGGTATCAAATGCGATTTGGAAAGCACCTGGGCGGCAGCCAGTGATGGGATGATGCTGGAGAAGCGAGACAATGGCGGGCAGGTGAGGGGCACACTGATTGACTGATTGAGGGGTGTAGATTACTTTGGAGACGCAGTATCTGATTTGATGTACCCAATATTTAGGATGTGGCCCAAGCTTCCAAGCTCAAAATATCCACAGTTTGCCTTGGCGGCTCTTTCACGGATTCTCTGCGGCTTCGGACTGCTATGGTCCAATAGCTCTCCTCAACAAGGTCAAGGAATCAACGGAGCATTGGCGAGATCCACTGGGGCCAACAAGGCACAGTGGCGACATTCGAATACCGCAAACTGGGTTTCCCAAATTGATCGAAGACGGGAAACGAGGCATGCCAAGGCAGGAGTAGCTTAATCGTGCTTAATGATCTCGATTGCCTCAATGGACCCCCCCACCGCTCGCCCTTTTTAATAGTTATTGAGAAAAGAAAAGGCCGGAGCAATTTTCGTCTATTTTTTGCCACTCATGTCGGAGAGGGGTTCTCCTAGACCGAAGCTATTCGAGCACATTGTCCATCCATCCACTACCAACCCAGCCGCAATGCACCACGCCGCGCTCTTTCGTATTCACGATAGTCCCATCTCCTTGTACTCGCAGGTTTTGCGGGAGCCTGCACGGATTGGAAGAGATTTTTTGCGTCTCATACCTCTGTTATATAACAATGTAGAAAGTCGTTAGCGGTGATTAAGGCCGTGTGCACTGCACTTGATCTTACCCCCCCTCACCAATTGCTGACCACAACTGGATAGAAGCAAGTGTTCATCAATGGTCATTAGGAACTTGGATTGAGGAAGGCGGGAGGTGAGCTACATCTAATCGGCGGCTCAGTGCGTCGTCCCCCAGGCTCATTGCTGACATGTGGTTGGTCTGACCCAAATCGAGATGTATCATTACATCAATCAATCCCGGCGCACATGAAAACTGTACTTCGTAAACCACAGAATCCTCAGGGATGGATTTGACTCTT
This sequence comes from Scedosporium dehoogii, assembly GCA_002812735.1. Lineage (NCBI taxonomy): Eukaryota > Fungi > Ascomycota > Sordariomycetes > Microascales > Microascaceae > Scedosporium > Scedosporium dehoogii. Next base: position 130,224 of record PGIR01000092.1, read on the forward strand.
CACGCAGTATCGGGAAAGAGGAGAAGCACCAATTCAACGGTGAGACAGATGCCAGACAGCTAGCATAGTGGGCACCTCTTACTAGTACCTGCCTACATGGCCCCATTTCGTTGATACTTCTTGATACAAGTATCGATTAGTCCAGGTACAACTTACACCACAAGCTGACCTCGAGCTGTCTCCCAAAGGAAGAAGAAGAGGGGGAGGGGCAGCTTTGGCTAGCTTCCCAATCACATCCGCACACAGCTTCAAATTATCCCCTCTCATGATATGAAATCAAATTGGGTCGAATTCGAAGGTTTTTGGCGAGCGCACTTTGCGAGTCTAACTGCTACGATTACGTCAGGAAGCAGCATAATCCAGGAATTGCAATTGCACATGCTCTCAGAATACTCTCAGAATGTCAAGAACCAGGTAGGTCTCTGAGGGGTTGGAGAACCAATGGTACCAAGCCCAGACAAGACATCTGTACTATCGATTGATGTACGAAGTCGTGAATAATCTAGTAGCCCATCACATGTAGCGGGTACATCAGCAACGAACGGGGTGTCCGAATCCTATCGTTCGTTCGCAGCTTCGCGTTCCAAGTTCTAGATTCCTCCTCCAGGTTACCTCGAGCTTTGCGCATACGCTAAGCTCGCCCCTCCGTACCCTCCGTACCCTCCGTAAGACCTGCCGCAGCTCCAAGTCGCAGCACATTGGACAATGATGGCACCAGGTTCGTACGAAGTGTGCGGAGCGGGCGAGAACATCAAATTGAACCCCACCTTTCCAACCCCAATGTCTCCCTAGATCAGATGTAGCTTCCTACTGTGCTCCATCGTCTGACGCAGGGAAAAACCAGACATCTATAAGCTCCAGAGCTCCCATATCTGTTTACTCTCCTCCCTTCGATGTTGTGTCTCTAGCTTCTGATCTTCCTGCTTCTCGCATTGATTCTATTCCTTATTCATATCTTCCCTACGGCCAATCGCTCTCTAGAGCCGCCTCTTCTTATTATTCCCCTGTGATTTCCTTTAGATTGTGTTATCTGGAGCTTCCTTTGGAGAAGCTCTACCTCTGACCTTTTATCTCTACGCGACCCACTGACCACAATCTACCCCTCTCTTCCCCGAAGAAGAGACCGCCCTTATCTACCCTTTTTCCCCTACTGAAGTCGGCCATAGAGAGAACACAGCTAGCAAAATGACGAACGATCCCCTTCCTACCCGTCAGCGGAGGCCCTCCGTCGGTGTCCCTCTCGTAGACATCCAGGGAAGCGTTGGTCCCGCCGGCATTTCTCGACCCAAGCACAAGCGAACTTTTACGGGCTTTACTCCCCAGGAGATTGTCAGTGTTGAGGGTATGTATTGTTTTCCTAAGTATGCGGATGGTGTTCGTGTTTCGAGCCATCATGGTGCCCCACCATGGTGGATGGTGTGTTTCAATGCACTCCGATTTCTGGAACCAATGCTGTTGGGAGAGATTTGCTCGCAATCCATGATTATTTTTTCGCCCCCTTCTTCTTTTTGCCTCGCCCCTTTTCCCTTACCGAATTGGATACAATCTAAAGCTTTCGTATTTTAGCTTCCATTCCCGAGCCGCAGCGAGCGGCCTGGAGTAGGAACAAGTTCAAGCCCTTCACTAACAAGGACGAGTTCGAGCATGAGGTCGTCCGTCATGTCGAGACCGATTTGGCTCGCAGCGTCTTTAACTGCGACGAGTCGGCTGCTTATGCCGCGACGAGTCTTGCCTTTCGCGACCGTTTGATTGTGGACTGGAACAAGACTCAGCAGCGCCAGACCTTCAATGACAACAAGCGTGTCTACTACCTCAGTTTAGAATTCCTCATGGGACGTGCCCTGGACAATGCTATTCTGAACGTTGGCCAGAAAGATATCGCTAAGCGTAAGCTTCTTGCCCGATTTTAAACTTGCAATTCTGTATTTCTTTCCAAAAAGCGCGCCGGTTTTTCTAACACTAACACGAACTTCTTTGCGCAGAGGGCCTCTCCGACTTGGGTTTCAGGATTGAAGACGTCATCGAACAGGAGCATGACGCAGCTCTCGGAAACGGTGGCTTGGGTCGACTTGCTGCCTGCTTCCTCGATAGCTTGGCCTCACTCAACTATCCTGCCTGGGGATACGGTCTGCGATATCGATATGGTATTTTCAAACAGGAGATTATCGATGGCTACCAAGTCGAAGTGCCCGATTACTGGCTCGATTTCAACCCATGGGAATTCCCCCGGCACGATGTCACTGTCGATGTAAGTCCAGAAGATCTAACCCCACCTTCGGGGTCATTGTTAAGCTGCAAATGCCAGGGATTTGCTAACCGACTTGAAAGATTCAATTCTACGGGTCTGTTCACAAATCGACCGGCGCAGATGGGCTCCCTGTCTCTCACTGGGAAGGCGGCGAGACCGTGACCGCCGTCGCGTATGATGTTCCTATTCCGGGATATGACACTCCTACCACGAACAACCTCCGACTTTGGTCTAGCAAGGCGGCTAGCGGCGAATTCGACTTTCAGAAGTTTAATAGTGGCGACTACGAAAGTTCCGTCGCCGATCAGCAGCGCGCCGAGACCATCAGCGCCGTCCTTTACCCCAATGACAACCTCGAGCGAGGAAAGGAGCTCCGTCTCAAGCAGCAATACTTCTGGGTTGCCGCGTCTCTCTACGACATCGTTCGGCGGTTCAAGAAGTCGAAGCGCGCGTGGTCCGAGTTTCCTGACCAGGTTGCCATCCAACTCAATGACACTCACCCTACGCTTGCCGTTGTCGAGCTGCAGCGTATCTTGGTCGACTTGGAGGGTCTTCCCTGGGATGATGCCTGGAACATTGTAACTTCGACGGTAAGAACTCCCCCGCACCACGAGCGCATGCCAATTGCTACGAGTTCGATGAGAATGTACTAATATCTAGTGTCTTAGTTTGGCTACACCAATCACACAGTGCTGCCGGAAGCGCTTGAGAAATGGCCTGTCGGTCTCCTCCAACATCTCCTCCCTAGACATCTCCAGATTATTTATGATATAAACCTCTTCTTCCTTCAAAGTGTCGAGAAGGTCTTCCCCAATGACCGCGACCTCCTTAGGAGGGTCTCGATTATTGAGGAGTCCAACCCCAAGATGGTGTGCATGGCTCACCTCGCCATTGTCGGTTCCCACAAGGTCAATGGCGTCGCCGAGCTCCACTCCGATCTCATCAGGACAACTATTTTCAAGGACTTCGTCACCATTTTTGGTGTCGACAAATTCACCAATGTCACGAATGGCGTCACACCACGCAGGTGGCTCCACCAGGCGAACCCTCGCCTCTCCGAGCTCATTGCGAGCAAGTGTGGAGGCAGCAGCGAGTTCCTCAAGGACCTCACCCAGATCAACAAGCTCGAGCTTTACCTCGAAGACAAGGCCTTCCGGAAGGAATGGGCGGAGATCAAGTACGCGAACAAGGTCCGCCTTGCCAAGCTGATCAAGTCTGCGAATGGAATCACCGTCAACCCTGCCGCCCTGTTCGACGTTCAGGTGAAGCGGATTCACGAATACAAGCGCCAGCAGCTCAACATCTTTGGTGTTATTCACCGATACCTTCGCCTCAAGGCCATGTCGCCCGAAGAGAGGAAGAAGCAGCAGCCCCGCGTTTCCATCTTTGGTGGAAAGGCTGCACCTGGCTACTGGATGGCTAAGCAGATTATCCACCTCATCAACAACGTCGGATCCGTCATCAACAAGGACGAGGAGATCGGTGACCTCCTCAAAGTTGTCTTTATCGAGGACTACAATGTTAGCAAAGCAGAGATTATCATCCCCGCCTCTGACCTCAGCGAGCACATTTCTACCGCCGGAACTGAGTAAGTATAAGGACGCCATATATATACATGGGAAGAAGATCAGCTTCAATAATGAGCGATCGCTAACGTGCTGGTAGGGCTTCGGGAACCAGCAACATGAAGTTTGTCCTCAATGGAGGTCTTATCATCGGTACATGTGATGGTGCCAATGTAAGTTTGAGCGAGCTCAGGCTCATCATACCCATAGTCCGAAACTCCATTACATGTATGTACGCTGCTGACATCTCATTGTTCCTGCCGGCAGATTGAAATTACACGCGAGATTGGAGAGAACAACATCTTCCTCTTCGGCAACCTCGCGGAGGATGTCGAGGACCTCCGCCACGCGCACACATACGGCACACACACCCTCGACGCGGATCTCATCAAGGTCTTCGATGAGATCGAGAAGGGCACGTTTGGAGAGCCCAGGGACTTCAGCGCGCTGATCGCCGCTGTCCGTGACCACGGTGACTACTACCTCGTTTCGGACGACTTTAACAGCTACAACGCCACGCAGGCTCTGGTGGACGAGGCGTACAAGAACCAAGAAGGGTGGATCACCAAGACCATCACGAGCGTGGCGCGAATGGGCTTCTTCAGCAGTGACAGGTGTATCAACGAGTATGCCGAGGAGATTTGGAACATTGAGCCTCTCGTGGTGAAGGATTAAGGGGATGGGGATGGGCGATTTCTAGCGGGTGGTTTCCTCAAGTATGCATGTGGTGGTAGTGGTATGGAATCATTAAACGTTGTCATATTGGATCTTCCTCCTAATTCGGCACCTTTACAATCGAGTTTCGCTTGAATGAAAAAAAGAAGAATGAGAGAGAGAGACTATCCATGATCTGAAGCTAGAGAACGCAGGAACCTGCATCTTCGACTCGCCGCGTTAAATTTCAATGATTGGCTCGAATTCCGAGCAAATTGCTGGAAGATGCGCACCCCGATAGTGAAATATATTGGGAAGTACGATTTAATTATGCAATTACGGGGAAATGGATGACATAGTCAATTGTTACGAGAGGAGGTCTGACGTCATGATAGATCTGTGTGTGCTATTGTTCAAAAATACAGCATAGAATCTGAAGCTTCGTGAGGGGCCACACAGAAGATGACAGGTGTCAGGACGAACATGTTCCCAGAATTGGATGCCAATGTGAAGGAGGAGGCAGAGGAAGGTCGAATTAAGAAAAGAACAGCTGCCACCGTGGGTGGAGAGGACGAGGATTCCAGTCATAGATTAGATCGCGTCGGACACTCGGAGTGGGAGCCCACCAATATAAAGATTAGCTCCCAGCCATAAGCCAACCACGGCAATGACCTGCCGCCACAAGGAAACGCTGAAACGAAAGCATCCATTGGGGAAGAGAAGAGGCGGGCGCAGGATTAGCCACGCGGCATTGCGTTGTGGTCGTGCTTCATCTTGCCTCATGGCGCGATACTGCAACGTCAAAGCCTCGGAGTCCCGATGCCCCACGATGTACCAACTCCGCAGCATACTGACGGCGTGTCAGACGAAGTAACAGGAGATTCATTGATACTTCGTCCGTACTCCGTAGTTTAAACTACATTGGGGGAAGGGAGAGAGGGAGCTGGGCGGAAAGTCGGGGGGAGTGACGTCATCGTCAGAGGTTTCGCGCCTTGCAAAAAGTCCGGAAGCTCGGAAGTGCGTGCAGGAGGAGCTCCCTGACATGTGCTAATTGCTACAGTTAGTCCTGTCGTTTAGTACCGAGTATGAGAGAGAAGCAATACTTGATTTATTTATTTTTTAACATTATTTACTGTGATCTTTTTCTTTAGGTGCTTCTATCTCGAGTGTATTCGATAACGAGGGTGACCGATGCTAACGTAACTTGGAGCTAGATCCGCTGGATCGAGCAATTGGCAATTAATGGAGGGGCGAGGTGGGCAGGCTATGGATTGATCGATTGATTAATTGATGTAATTGTGCAGGATAATGCCAGCACATGGGGAGGTGAGCTGGACCGGCCGAGGAGCTAAAGCAGATCGGTTGTGTTCCTAGTGTACAGACAGTAGTACCTTGAGAGAGAGATACGACAAATAGATGGATCTGGAGGCTTCTGCGAAGTAAACATTCGCAGAAACAACTTCACCTTTGCTTTCAGTATTTTAGAACATTAGCGAAGACAACTTGATCTCTCTCGCTCTCCATCTTACCTTTATTTCCAATCTCCCCATCCTCTCTCCAGCTTCATCCTTTCTTTCTGTCTCACTTATCCGCCGCACTAGATCCCCCAGATCAGTGGCGTGGCTACGATCACCGAAACCTCTCTCGATCTTCAGTTCTCAGACAACTGCCCTCGGGTACCTGAGAATCGGTCCGGCCGCGGAAACTTTGATGAGCTGAACGAATTGGCAGCTCCGTCCGGTTTCAATTGAGCTCAAGCAAAGCCGCCATCTGAGGCACGCGAGCTAGATTCAGTCCGCCCCCGACGCTGAGCTGACGCTGACGCGCCATTGTCATATCATCGTCAATTGAAGGATCTTTGAGAAGATCTGACGACTGGCTTCTCAAACCTGGTCGAGATTACGAGGTGATTTGCCATACCATAAATCCACTGATTTATATACTCTCGTGCAATGCAAATTACTAACAACAATGCGAAGAAGTCAAAGACGTCAGGATCACTTGGTCCAGGTCCTCTGAGCTTGATTCTCACTGCCCGGAGCTCTCCGATTTAGCACGCCGCCCGAACGAACCAGCCCCGGGCTCCTTGGGGAATAAATCCGAATTTCCTGGGGGCTGCTCGTTGGCGCACTAGCACGAAACACGCTGGATTGTGAGCAGAGTGCCACCTCCAGCGGAATAATTGGGTTCAAAATTGAGGGAAATTTCCAGGCCTTCACGCTGTCAACATTGACATCAATCGGAATCTTCACTTCCAGTTCGTTTGCGCCTCAGGACAGCCTGACTACTAAGGCCAACTTGAAAGGCGTTCCAGGTTCCAGGATTGTCTGGTTTGCGTTGTATGTTGTCTGTTTTCTGGCGGCACAGTTTGCAATCCAATCTGCTGCTAATCTGCCGCTGTCCATTACGAAGCAATTGATCAACCACCTAACGTTAAATCTTGCCCCAAGAGGAGGAGATATTCTAGCTCTAGCAAAACGCCAAACGCCAGACGATCAAGAACAGTCGGTCTCCACGTTTTACACGACATCCATGTCACTTTTACCCCGCCCTTCCTAGTCCGCCCAACCAAACCTGCTTCCACAAGTACATTCTCCCAAGGTACCATTTTGTCCTCCTTGCCAGTCACCAACTAGCGAAGGGGAGAAAACAAAAAGTCCAGCAAATCGACAGAAAGGTTTTAACCTTCTTTAACTTCTTCCCCCGCCCGCCTCCCAAGGTGATCTCGGCAGAGGGGCATTTGCTGCTAACTCAAATCCTCTGGCTTTTCTTTTGCCTTTTTTCCACGATACCAAGGTCAAAATCACCTAACCTCCAATCCACACACCCCGCCAACCTTGCTCCAAATTTGACGCTCGTCGCTCTCTTCATCACTTCCGTCGTTCCCGTCACAAGAGACAGTTGAGGCACCGGCACCGGCACCAGCACCAGGACTGGCCATATGCACAGCACAGCACAGCACAGGTACGAACAGGACCTGTGCAGTCCACTTGATCTGTCAACCCAGCACTGACTCAAGCTCCTGCACAACATTGAAGCTCCGTGCCCTCGACTTAACAAACCCCTCCTTGTTGCTGGCTAGCAAGCTCTTTCCAAGGCTTCTTCTCCACTTCCGCTGTCTCTCCTCCCCTATCGACTCCCTGTGCGGCCACCATACCGCCACCCCCTAGAATTATTGCAACGAGAAAAGGTGAAAGAGGAAAGGAAAAAGAAAGACAAAGCAGAGGGATCGACTAAATTAGTCAAGATGGCGGAATTCGTTCGAGCTCAGATCTTCGGTACCACCTTCGAGATCACATCGAGGTAAATCACTAACTACAAGCTGCCTTGCCTTCGTCCAGATAATGGTGGATGCTAATCCTAACATTCGGGATAGGTACTCCGACCTCCAGCCAGTCGGCATGGGCGCCTTCGGTCTAGTCTGGTAGGTTTATTCCCTCTTGTCCTGCCTTTTTATCATCAAGGCCTCGTGCCGAACGAGTCTTCCCCTCAATTTTCTAGTTTTCCTCGTCCCTATCCAAGCCCGTCCCTCCAGGCGCTAATTATCGTAATGATGGTGGTGGTGGATAGCTCCGCACGGGACCAGCTCACAAATCAAAATGTGGCCATCAAGAAGATTATGAAGCCCTTCAGCACGCCTGTTCTCGCGAAGCGAACATACCGCGAACTCAAACTTCTGAAGCATCTCAAGCACGAAAACGTTAGTCCTCGCCCCCGCCCTCTAGTCGGAATTCAAGATTCAGGGTCTCCACTCCTACCCCGGCCCTGGTGGGAGAAAGTGTCGACTGACCCTGGGTCCAGGTTATCTCTTTGAGCGACATCTTCATCTCCCCTCTTGAAGACATGTATGTAACTTCTGTCTTAATGATACACCCTCCGCTTGCACCTTGGCGGCGATCCACGCCTGTCCTTGCCATTGCACTAACACGGCCGTCTCTGCCGTAGCTACTTCGTCACCGAGCTGCTCGGTACCGATCTTCACCGGCTCCTAACGTCCCGACCTCTTGAGAAACAATTCATCCAATACTTCTTGTACCAGATCATGGTTCGTACCCCGGTGCGGCGGTCATTTGAGGGCAAGCCGTGTGTGTCTAACAAAGAGCGTCATAGCGGGGCCTGAAATATGTCCACTCGGCTGGAGTTGTTCACCGTGATCTCAAACCAAGCAACATCCTCGTAAACGAAAACTGCGATCTCAAGATTTGCGACTTTGGTCTAGCCAGACTGCAGGATCCTCAGATGACGGGTTACGTGTCTACGAGGTATTACCGTGCTCCGGAGATTATGCTCACCTGGCAAAAGTACAATGTTGAGGTAGATATCTGGAGTGCCGGGTGCATCTTCGCCGAGATGATTGAGGGCAAGCCTCTCTTCCCTGGCAAGGATCACGTTAACCAATTCTCCATTATCACCGAGCTCTTGGGCACTCCTCCAGATGATGTTATTAACACCATCGCGAGCGAGAATGTGAGATTTTTATCCCGCTTTTTTCCCTTTTTTTTTTTTTCTTTCTTTTTTTTTTTCCCCCCTCTCTTACCCCCGGTTCAACTTGACCTGAGAGAAGATTTGCTGACGGTTGGAAATATAGACCTTGCGGTTCGTCAAGTCACTACCAAAGAGGGAACGACAGCCTTTGAAGACGAAGTTTAGGAATGCTGAGCCTGCTGGTGCGTTTCTTACACCGACGTGAGCGAACCTACATTGCCGTAACTAACATGATTTTTTTTTCTTCCCCTCTTAGCTGTCGATCTCCTAGAACGGATGCTCGTGTTCGACCCGACGAAGAGGATAACAGCAGCCGACGCGCTCGCCCACGAATACCTAGCACCCTACCATGACCCCACCGATGAGCCTGTGGCGGAGGAGAAGTTTGATTGGAGCTTTAATGATGCCGATCTTCCCGTCGACACATGGAAAATCATGATGTAAGACAAAGTCCAGTCCGATGATATATTTCACCTGGAAAAGAAACTAACTTGGGACGCAATCTCAGGTACTCGGAGATCCTTGATTATCACAACGTCGAGCCGGCAGCGCCACCGATGGGAGAATCGTTAGTCCAGCAATGAGAGGAAACCGACCTCGCTCACAGCGCCATTCACCGCGGCCTCGCTAGAGCCGTGAGTGGTACGGGCAGGCGCTCTGATCTGTAGACCTTTGCAGGACGAAATGAGACTTGATACCCTGGCTATAATACATTTTATGTCTATATCTTCCTTCTTTTTTTACCTGACAAAGGCGTTGCTACAGAGCCAGATCAGAAGCACCGTGGTTCTTTCATTCAGCTGCCTTTTTGCACCCCGAATCCGATGGTTCTATGAGATGCGACCGCATCCCTGGGACTGGCAGCTATTTGTTACGGGTTGCGCGTAACAGTGAGATTGCTAGGGAGGTTTGGGTCGCGAGGAGCCTGGCGTATGGGCGTAGGGGCTGGATTGCCCTGACCGTGCCGCCAGAGCCCCGGTGTCTCCTTTCTTTTCTTCTCACGAGACTAAGCTCGATCTGATGATACTGGGAGTAGAAAAATAGGTCGCTGGAAGGGAGCGGGGTTGAGAGAGAAGTACAAGGAACAGAGCTTGGGGTCTGACTGCAGTCGTTTGATAAGACTCCCATTACTGGGTTCGGTAAAGGGAGTTTCTGGAACGCCTTCGCTTGAGCTTTGTATTTTTCTTCTAGTTTCTTTTCTTTTTCTCCTCCCTTTACATGTTTCCTCTCACATGCTCCCTCTCACACTCTCTCACCTACGAAGTAAACGGCGTCATAGGGAAGAAGAATGAAAGAGACAATCAATAGATACGAGCTATGATGAGCAACCTAGGCTGTGGGAAAGCAAGGAAAGGGAAGGAGGCGTGGCAAGGTCTTCTTCTTCCAAGTTCCAACTAGGTCATTTCCTATTTTGTATCCTACGAAGCATGGAATATCTGCATTGGGAACAGGGTGTATTTCTACTGAGCAGATTATATTGATGATGAGAACGTAAGCCTTGGTCGAAAATTTTCTGGCTCGCCTTGATTCTACAATTGGCACTCGTTCGTGTTCAAGCACTTCATTAAAACTGGCGGATGTGTGTGATGCGCAGCGGGAGGAGCCGGGTTGACGAGACACCCATCGTTTATTACTGTTAAAGATTCAATGTAAAGACTGCATGCAGTGTACGAAGTACTACACACAGCATTACCTGTCAGTTTTGAATTGAAATAATTTGGAATCCGCCACATGCCGTATGCCACATGCCACATGTTAGATGCAAATGCGAGGCCACGTTGGCAGCAGGGTTGCCGCTGTTTTTTTTTTTGCGGCGGGTGTGGGAGTGGGTGCGAGTGCGGGAGAGTGAATATTAACATGACGAACATCGAATGTAAGTCGACCGGTTTGGAGTTTGGGGGTGGGACAGATCCTCGCTGTCTTCTTGCTGTCTTCTTGCCGTCTTGGTGGAGGGAGGATATGTACGACATGTGACATACCAAGGACTGTAGTTGAGATATTTCATACTGGGGATTGCATACTGCGCCGGGAGCTACCATCGACTTTGTTTCTAGAATTCTCGGCGAGCGACGGAGCTGGAACGGGACCCGAGAAGTGGTCGCTGGAGATGGCCTGTGTCGTTCGTGCTGGCTGGGTTGGATGAAGAGATCGCATGGACCTGACACCTCACACCTCACACCTCACCTCACAATGGGCAAAACAGCGTGGTGTCGTTCGTTCACTTGTGTGTGCAGGTACACACGAGTTTACACACACACAAGTCTACTTCGTCTTCGTCGAGGTAAGAATGCTAATCTCTCAAGGGGGAATTGGGATTGAGACTCGGCCTTGATTCTACAAGTGGATGGATGGGGTGTCGTAAAGTAATAGAAATGTCGTCGACGTGAGGCAAGATGCAAATGTTCTTGACCGCCTCTCTGACCAGCATCTAGCGTCATCGTCAGCGTCAGCACCAGGTCGCGGCGGACAGGTTGGACAGAGTATTATTATCTTTTCTATTACTTCGTACTTTTACGAAGTATAAGTAGTTTGTCACTTATTTCGAGACCTTCCCCAATCGGTTTCACCTTGTTGACCACGTAGCCCTCGATGTCGGCAGACGCAGCGCAGTGCTTCGGCTTGAGAAGCGATATATAACTGGACGACGTAAGGAATCTAGAAGGCCGCCGATTGGCTTGGCGGTTGAAGCCTCGTGGATTGGTGGGGAGAAGGATGATTTGGATCTGCGATTTGATGGTTGGTGCTTTGAGACTATGTATTATTATCCAGGCCTGGCTATCCAGACTATCCAGACTATCCAGCACGGCTTGGGCCTTGGGCCCTGGACAAGACGCTTGCTTGGTGTGCCAAGCCCGGCTGGTCCATTTTTGATGCTAAATTGTAGCGTGGGACTTCTAGACTTAACTTCCGACTTCCGGGAATAGGAGTTGTTGCTGGACATCCCGGCGGCTTTTTTCTTCTTCTTCAATTCCTCACATAGAGATCAGAGACCGAAGATTCTCCAATTCTTGCAGCGTTCAGTCGTACAAGTGCGAAAGTAAGTATTGCAATTGCCTTCAATATCTTCATTTACTCCGTACTTCGCTTCGACTCAATGTCGAATTTACCCCGCAGTGTGACAGCTTTTGAGGTCGAGGTTGGCGAACCCCACCAAGTGCTTTCGTACTTTCGTACTTTCGTACTGCCTGTTGCTGGCTGCTGATATCAATTGATAATTTGATAATCCTCATCTCCGTATGGAAAAGGGGGAAGGGCAACCGGGGGAGCTACTTCAAGGTTTGAAGCCATCGAGGAATTGAAGATTCAAGTGCCGTTAAGCTCAGGGCAGCCTGCGTCTGAGGCTCGCAGCCTTGGTCCATTCGTTCTTGACTTCTTGACTGCTAACCGTTGCTCGTCGCGCCAGGCCACAGCGTTCTCGTTCTCGTTCTCGTTCTCTGACACGTTCAGCGAATCCGCGTTCCTGATTCGAATATAATATTTTTTGCCTGGCCTGGACAGCTGGCGGCACCGCACCGATATCGAGACCTCGACTCCAACTCGCTGATCCAGCGATACCTTCAATTTCACGATTCTTGCCTTGCCTTGCCTCGCCTCGCCTCGCCTTACCCTCCCCCTTAACCTGTCAGTCTTTTCTCGACGCCACATTCGTTGATCACTACCCCGGATCACATACTGTCACCATCACCTATCGTGTGCCATGCGCTGTGTGCCGTGTGCCACCTAATTCCTGTCGTGTATCCTACCCGATTCTGCGATTCTGCGATTCTGCCACGGCAAGCGCTGCTGTATCTTTTTTTTTTTTTTTTTTTTTTTTTTTTCGCTCTTCGCTTCGTCGCCTCGACCCGCCTCGATTAGTCGTCGCATGTGCAGAGGCCTACTCTAAACCGACTATTTACCTGTGAACCCCCTTCTCGACCTGGGAAACGAGCGACTATCCCGTTTCCCACCCCCTCAATCCACCCGCCCACTTCTTATTATAGATAGGGCGAGGCGAGGTCTGCAAATTCAAGCACCATGGCCGAACCCAACCCCTGGGCCTCACCCACAGAGCAGCAGTTCGCCGACGACGGGCATGCATACACGGAACCAGCTACAGCAGACCTCACCACCCCAACCCAGTCTCAACCTCAGCCTCAGCCTATCGACACATCTTCGCTCTCTGTACCTCCGACACCCTCCATCCCCGAACCCCTAACTCCTTCGAGGGTCGGCTTTATTCCGCTGGTTACTGTTGTCGATTTCCACCACGCTAGAGGCCCCGAGGTTGAAAGGTGGTTTGGAGCCCCTGAAGATACGGACCCCGCTGTCGACTATGGCTGGTCCTTGTTGCCTTTCATGGCCTTGAGCGACGGCGCGCATGCGTAAGTTTTCCTCTCATCGCTGGCGCATAGGTAGAAACCGTAACCCACTATTACGGAAAGGCCTCGAAATGAATGCTGATATAACGGTGTCCCCGCGTCATTGCACAGATCCGAAGAAGACTTTTCCTACTTTACTCTCCTCCGCCCCGAAACCCCAGCCGCTCCCGCCACCTCTTTGTTCGGCATATCATGCACTCGTCAGCTCGACGCGTCCCAGCTCATCAACCGCCCCGCCGAGGTGACCCGATCCACCGTGCAAAAGGCCGTCGTCATCATCGCCGACAGTCCCCAGGCCTTTGGCATGCTGAGGGAGCGCCTGAGCATTGTGACCAAGGCTTGGTTTGCCCAGTGCGAGTTCACCGATGTCGAGATACTCAAGGGCTTCCAGGAGAGTCTCGCCGATGAGAAGAGGCGGGGTCTCATGAAGCAGGAGGAAGAGAGCAATGACCACAACCTTGGGATGAGCCTGAGGGAGCTTGTGCACGAGTTTAAATGGCAATCCTTGGTCCTTCTCAAGGCGTGTCTGCTACAAAGAAAGGTATGGCCCCGCCACACCGGTTCCCATCCGGAGTCGAACGGATCTCTTCCTCCCTGTTTACAACATGCCAGTCTCACCCACCTAGAGGGACGGCAAAAGAATGGACGGCGCTAATTGGTGTACAACAGATGCTCTTCTTTGGGTCTCGTTGCGATCGGCTGTGCATGCTGCAATTTTCATTGATCTCGTTAATACCCAACCTTATTCGAAATCTCCAGGACTGTGCCGATCCGGATCTCAACGAGTACGAGAAGAATCTGACGCAACCGACCAGTTTACGGACGAGCGATAGAACTTCCCTTCTTCAATACATGGGTCTCCCGCTTCAGATCTTTGGCAAGGTAGGCATTAGTAGCCATGGACCTTCTGAATAACCCCGCTAACTCCGAGTTAGGGGAGCTTGTTTGGTCCGTACACACCTCTACAACAACTAGATATTCTCGCAGACTTTGGGACGAAATCGTATATTGTTGGTAGTACCAACTCTCTCCTTCTTCAGCAGAAGGACCGATACAGCGATATCCTCATCAATCTCGACGAAAACACCATCAACATAACCTCCCCCTCCCTCAGGTCGGCTCTAGCGCTTACGGCGTCGGATCGGCGGTGGATAGACTACCTCACCCAAGAGGTGAACGAGACCTGGGACGATGCGAATCCGAACCGACCGACCACTTTGAGATATGTTGGCAGCGAGGAATTCATTCGACTGCAGTTCGAAGAGTACATTCTCGCCCTCATTGCCTCAGTCAAGTACCACAACTATATCAAGAAGAACCCCGACGACGTCAGAGTGCTACTGCCCCATATCGAAGGCGATCCGGCGGCCGATTTTGGACTCGAGTGGGTCGAGACGTGGACGAAGACGGAGAACTACCGTATCTGGAACAAGAACACCGACTCTCATCTCTTCGACATTGTAGATCCCAAGCACCCTTGCGCCGGCGGCCTAACGATCGACGACGTCCAACGGAGGATAGCCGAACAGGTCAAGGAGCTCCACCTCGACGAACGATTCGCCCAGGGCCGCGAGGCTCTAGAGCGAAACCTCGCCTTCGGTCGCGAGAAGGCCTCGACCATGTTCAACAAGCTCTACGCCGACATGGAGGCCTACCGCGAGGCGCAGCGCAAGAAGGCCGAGGAGGCCAAGGCTCAGCAGGGCGGTAGCGGTAGCAGCAACGGCGCCAGGGGAGCCGGAGCGGGTCAGCAGGCGGCCTTCACGGGCGTGGATCTCAGCAAGGCCTCGCAGACTATGCAGTCCGTCGGATCCAAGGCGGGCGCGTACGTGAGTAGCTGGGCGGCGTGGGCCGGTGAGAAGCGTAAAGCTGCAGGCTGGGGAAAGATTTCGTCACCTATTGGCACCGGAGGCTGGGGTCTCGGCGGCGCCGGCGGCGCCGGAGGAAAGGCGAAGGCTTCCGGTGAGGATAATGGCCTTTTGGGATCGCCCGTCGTTGAGGAGAAGGGCGGCTATCAGATGCTCGGCTCGCGGAACGGAGCGGGGTCGAGGCTGTCGGATAGCTCTACGGCTTCTACGGGAACGTACTACGCTGATAGGGATGATCCCCTGGGCGGTGGTGGCATAGGGCAGAATGGAAGCAATGGGGTGGCGATGACGCAGGATGGCTTTGTTGCCGTTGAGAAGCCTGGATCTCCCGTGAAGCTGGGGACGGGCGAAACCAATCAGAAGAATTAGGCCACAGGCGCCAGGACCAATGTCGAAGTTCTAGGGAAATGGTTTTGGCAGAATAAGAAAGAGAGAGAGAAAAAAAAAAGAGAAGGAATATAAGAGGAACGTGATGGCGAGAGAGAACACATATCGAGGACGGACTGGACAGATGACGTCCCGTATGCACTAGAGAATCTCTGGATGTCGGACAGCATTTTGATCTTGGTACAAAATATGGTAGATGGCATTTATTGATGCTACTAGTCATGAGAGATTTTACTAGTACAGCACATAATAATGACGAGGAATAGGAGAGAGCCTTCACCAGACTGTTGGGGAGAGGAGAGGGGGGAGCGGCTTGTTCATGCAGCAAGAGAGAGAGGCATGCGGCGATTGGAATCCATGTTTTGTTTTTCTTCTCGGCTGGACCTCATGATTTTCTTATTCGCCTATATTACAAGGGAACACAGAACGGGAACTTGGTAAATCACATATACAATCCTAACATAGAAGAGGTCAATGTCAATGCTTCATTGCTTTTGCGTTTCCAGCAAAGTTGAGGCAAACAGAAAGTTCTCCCAGTAAAGGAGGTTCCTTAATGTCATTCAATCAACCGAAACATACATCATAACTCTACCGGCCTTGGGCATCTTCCATTCTTTCGAAAGAAAAGGAATAGATACACGTAAGAAACATAAAGAATAAGAATAAGAAACGAAGTTTATTCATCTCAACAAGGCGTAAAGAAAAAAAAAGGGGAAAAGAAGCCATCAAAAACCCATGGGCATTTACTACCCTTTGCCCATAATGCCATTCATCCGTTGCCAGCGCGCCAGCTCCCGCTATTCCTTGGGCGGTAAACCCTCCCCTATCATCATCGATGCGCACGAAGATATCCGCTTTTTTTTTTTTCTGTTTTCCCGGTTCGGTCTCTTCACTATGTTCAGTTTGATATCTGCTCGTTCATTTTCTGTTTCTGTTTCTATCTCGTTTTTCTCTTCTTCTCTCTTTTTTTCCGGCCGCCCCTTAGACGCTTGGGAAAGGGAGGACATTGAAGTAGTGGTGAGATATATGGGGGTGGGTGCTTGCTTCGACAAGTAATGAAGAAGAAACAAAACGAAACAAAAACTACGCTAGGTATCCCAACTCCTCGTCATCGAGACGCTCCAAATATTCCTTGTCCAGGAGAATTTCTATGCATTTCTTGATGTCCGGGATCTTGGGGTTGAACCTAGACTTGATTTGTGTGATAGTCTCCGAGACGAGCTGGGCGTGCTTCATCCTCTTCCTTGCTTTCATGATACGGACCATGGCGGACTGTTCATAGATATGTTAGTAAATATGGAGAAGAGAGGAGGACAACAAGAGGGCAAAATTGTAAACCTACCTGAATAAGAATCTTTCGGTCCTCCTCGATGGTCTTATTCGTCTCGGCCTCCTCTTGCTTCGTCTCCTTCACACCTCCTTGATCAAGCTTAATTCTTATCTTCTTGCTCCGGAAGTCCATGTTGAGCTTAAACGTGGCACCCGGCTTCACCTTGCTTCCTTCGGGGGATATTAGCAGCACCTTGGCCTTGAGAATCGTTGCCATGGCCTGCTCCAGCACATCGGGATTGAGCTGGGTCGTCGCTGCAATGTCGTCGTAGCTATATGTGTCCCGCTCGTTGAACAGGAGAAGAATGGCCATCTGGTATAGCGATACTTGGAAGGCGTACGGTGTCTTAGTCCCCTTGCAGTAGTGCGCCCTCACCTCTCCCTTGCACAGGTTCCAGAGCCATGTCAGTTTTCGGCCCTCGTGGTTCTCCTTGTAGAATTTGTAGAACCGGTCGAAATCGGCGGCAATCTCGGCGGGAGGATTGAACTTGGTTGTCGGGGGCTGCAAGGGCCAGAACCCGGTACCGAGAATAGAATATTGAGAATCCAATGTGGATCCGCCTCCCTTTTCTGCCTCTTGGTTGCGGAAGTTGGTGTTGAGATCTTTAGAAATCTGCATGTCCTGGAACATCCTCTGGAGTTTGTTAGTGTACTCGAACCCACAGGCCTCCTTGAGTTTGCTGATCATGCTAGTCTCAGCGTCATCTGATGACGAGTTGCCATGGACAAGTCGGCGAGCCAACATGCGTGAATAGAACTTCTGGAATACGTCCTTGTCTTCAATATATTTGAAGACGGTCATGATCTGCGTAAGGGTGGCCTCGAGCTCAGACTCCTCAACGCTGTTACCACCTTTGCGCAGCAGCACATCGGTGTACTTGGCAACGAGCTCGGGAGACTTGTTGGACCCGGACTTGCACACTTCGTTCCTATTGACGAATTCCCTGCAGGCATTATCCAGCGCCCGAGTGAATTCAGGTTCGTCGCAGAATGCCTTCTTCACGAGAGCTTGGTACTTGGTGTGGGTCTCGAGGAGGGCATCCACATAGACCTTTGGCTCGAGCTTCTCAGCCTCCGAGGCCACCTTCTGCACGGCAGACAACCCCGCCTTTCGAACATGGCTTTCAAACTTTTGCCGCAACGGGTCCAGTCCCTCAGGGATCCGCGAAAGCAGTTTGTACATCCGAGCCATGTCCTCCTCGCGGTCGTTATCCAGTAGGACCTGGAACTCGTCTCTCAAGAGTGCAGAGTGCTCGGCGATAAGAGCCTGATGACAGGTGTTCTTGAGAGGTACAGCAATATCCTGGTGGAGATAGGTGCGAACTCGCTCATCCTCTTCGTCGAGCCGCGTCTCTGCCTTCTTCATGTACTCGACGATACTATTTTCGTTGACGAATTGCTTCGACTCGGCTTGGTAGAATTCGGCTGTGGCCTTGAGGAAAGGCTTCTCGAAGTGGAACCGATAGACATCCAACGTCGACTTAGACGGATCGGTTTCATCAAGACCCAACGAGACAAAAGAGTCGACGACGGCCTTGATCTGGCTGTGCTCAATAGTCTCGCCGTTTCGTTGCTTCTCAACGAGCTTCAAAACCGCGTCCATAACCTTAGTATGAACTTGCTCGAAGAGAACCTGGCGCCACTTAACCAAATGTAGGGTATACACGTCGTAAATCCCCTTCTTTCCCTCATCCATCTCGCGCTTGACCCAATGTCTGTTGAGGTACCGGAAGAGATGATGAATATACTTGGCGGCAACAGTGTAGCGATCCCATTCTTTGATATAGAACGAAAGAAGAGCTTCATCCGTATGGCCCTTGGACTGTTGTACAAGTTCCTCAAGATGACTCTTGAGATACTCGATGAGCTTGTTGTAGAGGTCTTCCCCAAGGAGATGCGCTACATCCACGAATCAGTAAATGCAAGTCATAAAAAGGCTATGCTCTAGTGTATTGGTGTTTCACGAACCTCCCTTGTGAGCAGCATTCGCCTGTCCAACCCCTGTCGATGTGCTCATAACCTTCTGTGAGGTACAGAAGTTGTGAACGGCGCTAGGGAACGAATGTTAGCTCGGTCAAAGGAGAAAAAACATTGCATAGATATTAGGTCGGGGCGCAAGACGTACGTATAAATACCAACATACTATAGGTTTCAGAAGCCGGGTTAGCAAAGGCGATTGCAACGATTATGATAGGAAGTAGGCGACCAAGACAACGGGTAGGACTCACAATCTGCATGTCGATGTCTTGGGCGTGCATTACTCGAGAGATGCCCGCTTGCAGATAATTCCACCTTCCACAGCGTTGTTAGTCCCAAATGCTCGCTTAGTTTGGGGGGGGGGCCGTTCGCTCCCGATCTTGGGGGCGAAAATGGGGGGACCCCGAAAAAGGACGAGCGCTTACGTAGCTGCAAGGTCCTCCTTGTTGGGCTGTGGAGGCATCTGAGTTGTGGGTGGCATCTTGTCGGTTATCAAGGAGATGCTTGAGGGGAAATGGGTCGGGAAATCGGGGGCGGGTGTTCTCGCCGACTTGAGAGACTGGACGTGGGAATCGCGCAAGTTCTAGGCATACGGGAAGGATTAGGCTTCGTTGTTTGATCCGAACAGGAGTGACATTCCGGACATAAAATGCCTGGTACCAACAAAGGACTTACTTCAGGCCGTGATTAGTCGCAGGGTCCTTGCCTGAACGCTGGTGTCTGGGAGGATGCGACGCGAGGGAACCGCCCGTGGGGTACCGGGGGGGGGGGAGGGGGAATAGAAGAGTATTTAGATTCCGGATGAGGCCGCAGCCAGAAAATCCCGGCTAGCCTGCTTCTAGGGGACTCAACTGACGGCGTTGAGGGAATCGGAGGTCGCTAGGTCGGAAACAAAATGGGCAACGATCGTAAGGCGACGTGACCCGCTATCTCCCAAAAGAAGGGCCGATGGGGGGGAAGAAGCAGGCCTAAGGGACCTCAAATGCCAGGTTCGCACGTCGTCGAGAGAGGATGAAAGAGATCCAGAATAGGAAAAAAAAAATATGGCCGCTAAATTTGGTCGAGGATAGAGTGGTTGTTGGTCGTCGGATTCGAGGTAGTTGCAAAGGCGGGAGGTGGTAAAAGGTATGTTGTATGTATGGAGCATCAATGAGTTTATAGTTGGACGTTAATAATTAGAGTGTCTGGCGTTCTGGATTCTTGAGGAAGGTGAGCCACTCGAGGCAGCCACCACTAGAGTGGATCTTTTGATTCTGCCGCATCCCACCGCCTACTGCATCATTCTTTCCCCGCCAACGACCAGACTCTCTCATTGTAGCCTTGCCGTTCCAAGGAACAACGCTCCTCCGGTTCGATTCCAGCAGCCCTCAGCTAATGTGCTCTTCATTTGACCAGCCAATTTTTCAGAACAGTTCCGGGGGGCTAGGACCTTCGATCTACCAGGGCGGAATAGCCACCGTCGGAACTCGAAGATATCAAATATGTACTTCGTAGTCTATCTAAGTATCACTCGAATGTGGGAGACAAACAACCTCGAGGCTTCCACTATTTAACTGCTGTACATGTCGACTCGGGGTCTCTCTTTCCCTACGTCTTCGGTAGCAACAGGAAGAAATGCTGCTGCCTTGTCTTACTCCTCAGCATTCCTCGCTCGGACCCCCGGATGAGACAAGATGTTTGCAAGAGCAAACGAAGCAGTATTCAGGCACCCGGAGGAAGTAAGTACAAAACAGAAACAAAGTAGAGGCGCTGGGGACAAAGCCTAGGCTTTGTTTGATTTCAGTAGAAAGAATAGAAGCTATCTGCGTGTAGTGTACAAAATAAAAGGGTGAAGTAAGAGACTCTACGTCTGCTTAAACTTAAATGACTGTGTGTTCCGATTCCCATATCGATCCGACCATAGCCTATTTGCGCCCGCTGATGCAATCAAGTTACTATACCAACAAAGATGAACAAGACAAGAAAAAAAAGAAAAAAAAAAAAGGAACCTCCCCCCAAAAAAGAATGAAGACGAGTATGGAAAAAAGAGGCCGGTCAGGTACTGTTACACACGACTGGTTTCGTTTTCACCTCCGCCCAAGCGTTCGACTGCGCGGAAAATGTTGATAATAAATGTGCTTATCCATGCCACGAGACCCAAAACCATAAACGCGGCTAGAGCCTTAGAGAGTTGTCTCATGGTTGCATCGGCATCCCTAATGTTATGGTGAATTAAAACCTCGAACGCTAAGGCTGTACTCGCGGACTTGAACACGATGAAGAAGAGGTCGAGGAGGATAAGCCCGATTTTGGCAGAGGCAGGCCGTAATCCCAGAGGTTTCCCAGTGTATTCGTCTTTGATCATGAACGCAATATAGGGAATGGCGACGGAGTCCACCACCGCGGCAGCAATGGCCTGGCCACTCTCGGTACTCTTGTCGGGATCATTCCGCAACAGTCGGAGCATATTTCCGGCAATGGCTAGCGCAATAATCGAGGTAAGCATCACGGCAAGGCGAGATGCGAGGGGAACTAAAGAGTGTCGAATAATCATCTTCCACAGACGTCGGTATAGGGTCATCGCCCGCTCTCTCCTTGAGCGCGCCTGCCTGTCGTGACTGTGTGACGGAACATCGATTCTCTCGTTAAAGTTGGGCTGTAGTTTGTTGAGTGTCTCGATGTCTACAACAGTTGATACTTCGTTCGGTGAGGGAGGTCGACGGGAAGAGCGAAAGAAGTCGGACCACTCAGTCCGCTGTTGGGTTCTCGGCACGTATCGTGAGACGATCACGGGCTCGGCCGTTCGTAGGTGATCCCACTTGCGTCCTTCGGCGCGGCCATGCTTAAAGAGGGTCGGCACCTTGGTTTTCCGATGGGGCGCGCTCTCCAGTCTCGGGTCCGCCCAGCTAACGAAACCATCTCTGGATATCCGCCTCTCAACGTCGCTAGGATTCGAATTGTGGTGGGATGTTCGGAGTTGGGGAGGTGGGTTTAGGAGGCGGCGTTCATCTTCATCTTCTTCGTCGGCTTCGTAGGAAACGATCCATGCTGCGGGAGAGGTCTGAAGTCAGTAAAAGCTCACTTGATCAATGGCCCGCCAACGCCAACCGCCCTTTCAGAAAGACGTGTTGCAAGGACTGTAAGTGCCAAACACACTCACCTGGCAAAGTCCTCGGCACCCTTTGTCGAGGAAAATGGTTAGCTGTAGCAGTACTCCCACTCCGTTGAGAACATCGCATTTCGGATTGTCCCGAGCTACCCGGGGGTTGGCCTATGGAAGCCATGGTTTGGGGTTTGTTGGCGGCGACGGGACCACGTCGATGGTGGTCGTCGGGTTGTCGAGGGTGTCGTAACCCCTCTCGGCCTCGCCGGCGGACGGGTCAGCCGGAGGGTTAAAATCTCGCGTCGGGATTCAGCAGTATTGAGAAGAAGTAATCCTCTACGCGATACATGAGGGATAGTTCGTCTCGAAACAGCCAACAAATACTCATACAGTTTTAGAACAAGGGCGAGAAAGCGGATACTCGAAGGCGAATTTTCGAAAAATAGGAGGGTCGTAGATGTTGGTGGCTGAGCGGTTGAGGGCTTTACGGCTGAAGGGAAGGGATCACGATTCTGGCTCGACAGGGGGAATATTAGTCGGAGAAGAGCATGCTAGACTAGAGACTTGGCCAAGGACGAGGCGCAGTTCTCAAGCCCGCACCAGTCCATACACTCAAGAGGCCGTTCGTAATCGACGTTCGTCTGGTGTCGTGTGGTTTGAATCGTGTCGAGGTGGGTACACAAAGGGGAACAGTAAATAACGGAGCGCTAGGGTCTGATACTCGGCACCGACGAGGAAAAAAAGAGCGAAGAAAGGAGCGGGAAGAATTGAAGGGTAAAATGGTTGCAATTGAAGTGAGGCCCCCCTTGCCCGATGATAAAGTAGGCAGCCGACAAGTCAATGTGGCTACGATTTAGGAGGTGAGAAAAAGGGAAGAAGAGAATCGACCGACAACAACTGACCCTGATTCAGATTGACTTCGACAGAACAAGTCTTGTTCGTTGTACGAAGCGTGTTTAGTATAATGCACTGAGGTCATTTCATTCATGTCCTGCTCAAATTGCGCTTTGGCGCTGGAGGCAGATTACCACGGGTACATCAGGACAACGGCTCAAGGCAATTGGATGATGAGCCTCACAGCGTAGCATCTACCTCCCTGGATCACGCTAGTCTGCAGCGCCCCAGTCACTTCGTGCATGTAATTGATACATCTGATACATTTGATACATTGTCACCTTGGTCAAGTCAATTGATTCATGTCTTAGTCTTCCAACAATGGGCAAGACTAGGCGGGGTATTCCAACCAGGCCGCCACGGGGCATTGTCATTGATGGACGTTGGCGGACTCGCCTCAAGCTCAAAGACCTTAGCCCAATCTTTAGCTGCATCTGACTTGGAGTCCCCAGGCTCGCTCCGTCCCCACGAGGGCCGAAATGGAACTCGTCAATCGATGGAGGGGCCTAACAATTGATCGACCAAATGCAGGTAATGTACATACATACTGAGCTTCGCAGCGTGTTTCGTACTTCGTACTCCGTAGGTCTTGGGAGTCTGTCTATTAGGCAACGGCGGAATTATATTAGTTGATGTGGGGATATGAGCTCAAGGGGTAATGGGTGTAATCGGACTGATGGGTTCCCTCTCATATTTAAGCTACCAGCTGGACTGGGTTATGTATACAAAGACACTAGTGTACATTTTCCGCCACCATCATAACTGGGGTCTGAAAGTACTTGTAGATTACTCGAGCTATCCCAAGTACCATATCCCCGCCGAAGACGTCACTTATCAGCATCACAAAGTCCGAAGTAGCGTACTCGAATCAATCCCCGTAACACAGCAACTGCGAAGTTACGAAGTAGAGTCCGAAGTACGAAGTAGAAATACACACAGCACACGGTATACCTCGGGTCCAATCCCGCTGCGAAGCTGCTTGATTTGGCGTCATCTTGGCCTCTCATAGGCTGGCTCAGTCCTTAAAGACAGTATTATTCGTACAGTCTGTTCATGACCCTTGCCAGGATTTTCGTCCGTGATTTGCGACGCGGCTCCCGTCGCTTGTTTCGTGCCTGCCGTCATTGGAAAAACCTGAAGAATCATAAGAATGACCCGGATCTCACCCACCTTCACCACCACCACGGACGAGTAAGCTCAGTGAAACATTGATTATTCAATTTTCCTCCCCCCATCTGACCTCCTGAGCTACGAGGTTCCTCCGCCGTCTTCACCACCTCGACTCAATTCCACCCAATACCCGTTGCCTAAAATGCGATAAACGGTCTTCACTGCACCTGCGCAATCGTCATCGATACGCCATCCCCCGACAAAAATCTTCACATCCGCACCGCACCCACCTCTACGAGACAAAACGAAGGGGGGGAGAATAAAACTCCCGCGCCGCGATGCGCTTCGTCCTCCTCCCAATCTCTACGAAACGGACGCTCCTCTATTGCATACGCAACAGCGAGGCGACGAAGCCGCGCAACAGTCTCGTTGACAAGGTTACCGCAAAGGCTGCCAACGTCTGGGCCGGCTGGGAGAAAAAGGATAGTGGGTGGCAGCGCAAGGTCGTCGACTATGGAAACCATGCCCTGAGGCGGATACCTTTCCAGGAATGGGGGCTCAAGTCCGTCCCGCCGCTGTCTTCGCGGCGCCAGAAGGAGCTGCTGAGTAGCGGGGAAAAGGTTGAGCTTAGCTTTCCCCCTTCGGTCATACCTCCGGATAAGGCGGAAAAGGTTCTACACACGTTGGGAACGGAGAGGGAGGCGCTGCATCGCATGAGACTTATGTGGTGTTTTATCGGGATGCCTATAACTGCGCCCATTGCCGTAATCCCTGTGTAAGTCTCGTCGCTTTCTCAACCCGGCCCCTGCACAAGGGGAAAAAGGAAGAAATCCGCCACTAACGCTTTTCAGTGTGCCCAATATTCCATTCTTCTATCTGGTATACCGCGCCTGGTCCCACTGGAGAGCTATCAAGGGCGGTCAGCATGTTCAGTTCCTACTTAAGAACAAGCTCCTATCCGTCGCTCCTTCATCCATATTAGACGAAGTGTACACGGCACCTAGGCTTCCTGGGACTTCCCCAAGGGAGACCCAGCAGTCTGAGTCGGAGGCGACTGAGAAGGAAACCGAAACCGAATCAGCCGAGCCAGCTGGTAAAGTGCTGCTATGCCATGATACCGTGGCCAAATTAAGCAAGGCATTGGAACATCCTGAAATCGAGGCCGAACTCGAGCGGGCAATATGGCAAGTGGAGCAGAGCAATAAATCGGACAAGCTCTCGAGCGCCGACTCCAACAAGGGGTCTAAGGAGTCCTGATGCTCTGCCCTCCCATATCCCTATACGTGGGTTCAAGTTCGGCCACCCGCCTTTAGAATCAAGATCCCCTTCCCCCCTCTTCCCTCTTCTCTCTTCCCTCTGTATGATAATCATGGCGGCTGTTCTGGTGCTTTGACGTTTGAATTCGGGAGTCAGTTGAAGCACAGCATGTATGAATGATAGACGATCCACGCACGACTCAAGTCTTCAATGTTGGTGGAAGGATATAGGAAAAATAGACGAGAGAAAGAAAAAAAGCACGAATTTAATCTCGCAACTCTTTAAAGACGAAGTTCAAAACTGGGTACATCTCTCTCTGGGTATTGTGCTAAATTTCTCGCTGTGGTTTGAAATTTGGGTAGGCGCGCTTGCTCTCAGGCAATATCAGCCATCCACCAAGTCACTGTCTCTGAACAGACGAGGTACAGGACAAAAAATACCATGAGCACATGGATAGCTTGCAAATCAGGGCCTCTGTCATCGTTCGGCACCAGGATGGGTACCTCCTCGTGTGCGCCGAATAACTGCCTGGCACCGCCCTCGGCGAAGGCTTGTGAACGAGATTCCCCGCTAATGTTGATATAACAATCCTCAGCAAAAACGGTCAAGTTGGTTTTCTCGACGGATAGGATCTCAAGCTCGGGGGAATTAGAATCTGCCGTTCGGTTCTTCGCTGTCGCTCCCTTGGGAGGTGTGCCTTCGGTGATTGCACTCTCGCCATTTTCGTCTGTTTCGTCCGCTTGCATGGCCTCTCCCTCGATGTCGATATACTTTTCGGCCAAATTGATCCCCTCAGCCATTTTCTGCTCGACCTCTTCTCCAAGAGTCAAGTTCGTAATATCCAGTTCTTCCATGTCCATAAGATCAGCCGCGTTTCTAGGGTCGTTGGCGTCAATCTTCGAGTTTTGTATATACTCGGTTCTCGTCATCCGATCAACTCCAGCTGCGTTGCGGACATTGGCTTCTCTTCCAGGAGGCATTTGGCACCGTAGCCAGGGTATATTCGAGGATTCCCCGAGCTGTGTGCCCCTTTTGGCCTCATATTCCACGCTGGCCTTGGCACGAAGAAATCCCTCGACCTCATTGAGAGCCCTCCTCCTTCGACGTTTGGGGGGTATATGCCGTATCCCCGAGTTTTGTGTCGTTGGGTTGAGAGGGGATGAAACTTGAGGGGCGTGGGGAAGTATATATGACTTGGGAGATGACATCTTCGGGGTAGACAGCCAAGTGTTTAGCCTGGTTCATGACCTGGGCTTTAGGTGCAGGTTCGAGAGCGCACACAACAATCGGAGTTGTCAGTAGCCTGGTACTGCTTCTGATGGAAGTATCCGTTAATGGTTGACATTCATGGCTTTCCTCTGATGTGCAGAGCACAGATCCCATCGGTAAACAAAGCCAGGTTTGGCAGTGCTTGGTATAAAGGGAAGAAGCTTCTTACCTTCCAGATCCTACCAAGATCTTGCTTAGCATTATATTGACAGGCAAGATATTTAGGAGAGAGTTAATGTGAGATAGGAATTATTGATCTCTCATCAGAGCAGGATTTGGTTTAGGACAAAGAACGGCTTGGAAGACGAAGAAAGGAGTAGAAGATCCTATGAGCTGGTGCCTTTAGCAGTATTGTAAAGAGGGTGAATCACAGCTTCCCTTTGCTCCAGTCTTCTAGCAAAAGCAGAATGCTTTCACCTAGGATTTCCTCTAGTCCAAGCAGGAAGGCACTACTGATCAGACTACTACTTATATTAACAACAACAACAACAACAATAGATATCAATCAATCTATATATTTTACTCATCCCGGGTTCTCTTCTAGCTCATAGAGCAAGACACTCTAACTGGATGTATCAATGAAAGACAAGATGTCTTGATTTATGTGCCAGCCGCTTGCGCCCATCAAACATAGTTCCAGAAGCACGGTTTCCAGGAAACGGGAAAGTGCCGGGCCGGACATCTCTGCAAGCAACCAAGCAAACAAACGACTACAAGCAAGAGAGATATACCACTGACATATAGCTTAGTTGTGTGCAAAACCCGGTGGCCTTGGAGCTGCAGCCTCTTGCGGAAATTGGGTAAACCTGACTGCTGCAGAGGAACCTGGTGTGTATCATTCACGTCGCGCAAAAGAGAGGGCGTTTGCCCAGTAAGATGAATAGAGAAAGGACTAAACTTTTGACCGGCCGCCTCCCACTATATATATATATATAACACTCGCTTCAGTGTGGCTCTCAAGTACGCCGTCAACTCCTGGTGTTCTGGGATCTAGCCATAATTCCCGTATATCATCATAGTAGTGCTAGTGAGCAGGAAGAGTTTGCTGACCAGCGCTTACCCTCTTTTTTTTTTTCCAGTTCAACCAACTCCGACCAATTCCTCCCTGATTAAAAGATTCCGGCAGTGGGTTTGGGTATTCCCTAATATGCGCAACAGCTCGAAACATAAACGATTAGAAACAAAAGCTCGAAAACCCGAAACAGATAGTGACCATCAAATGAGAGACCTAGGTCTTCTAGAGCAACGAAGAAAAGCGCGGAGGGCGTTGTGTTGTCCGCATTAAGAAAACATCTTCGCAGTCATGAAACCAGATTCCGTGCTATAAAACTGGAAAGGGCATGGTAATCGGGACGTAAAAGCGTTCGTGCAGGGTAGTAGTAGTACAGATTGAGTCATGCTAGGAGGGAATGGTTTGCCCAGTCATTTCTCCAGACTATGGACGTTTGCGGCAAGGGGACCAAAGGTCAGACTTGAGACTGGCGCACCTAGTCTCCTCTTCATGCTCAAGATTCAAGCTCCTCGGGGGGTTCGTTTGAGAGTTTTGCCTTCTTCGCCGGAGGGCTGTCCCTCACCTCGGACTCGGGTTCGGGTGAGGGCTCAGGCTGAGGTTCGAGCTCGGGCTCGGGAGATTTGGGGGGCGTACCATCGGTCACAATTGCGGTCGCAGCTGCTGCCGTGGCGGCAACAGAGGCCGCAGCAATGGCCGCTGTTTTAGCCTCAAGTTCCACCTCCAACTCGTCCAAACGGCGCTTCAGACTGTTTTCCCGTCTATGGCTGTCGTCCAGCTGCTCTCGGAGTTGGGCCTCTGCCTTCGTGATAGCCTCTAAATCGGCGCGAAGCTGCGCGACCTCGTGCCTAGACAACTCCTGTTCATGCTTTGCATTGGCATCGGAAAGCTCCAGCTGTTGTACTCGGTCACTGTATAGCTTGTTGATGAGTTCCAGTTCCCCAACGCGCGTATGAAGGCTCGAGTTCGTCGCCAAGAGCTGCTCTGTCGTAGGTGGGGTGGAGTCGCGACGGTCTCCATTCAAGGGCGACGGCGCTCGACCAGTAGATCCATAGGCTGCAAGCGATGTTGCTAGCGACGGATCTTGTATCGATGGGAATCCTGGCATCCCTGTCGCCGTGTACAAGGATGGCGTGCCGGTACGCGAAATGGGAGATCCGGATCCATTTGCGGATTTTCTTCGCGCAGCTTGAGCCGTAGCTGCCGCTGCAGTACTCTGAACATCGAGTCCGTTCGGATCCGTTGGATTGGGAAAAGGCTGTGGCTGGACCTGCTGTTGCTGATAACAATATCTGGTCAGCATTATCTCTAAGCCAAAGGATATCGCAGCGGACCACTGAATGCGCAACCCTACCTTCTTCTTGGCCAAGTCTGGCCGCATGCCAGCATTCTTGACTCGGTTACGGCTTTTGATTACGTCTGTTTTGAGAGATATCGGTCGCGGGCGGTTATGCAACTTCAAAAACAAGCCGCAGGCATTACACAGAACGGCGCCGAACTCATCTCGACGCCAGAGGGGTGTTGTCGAGGTGCTGCAGTTATGGCACGTAGGCTGGGAGGTTTCGCGGTTATGGTTAGCTGGAGTCGCCATTGTGTCTGTGCTCGACCATACGGGACAAATCAAGGGGGCAACAGAGTCGACGAGAGCTTTGGGTTGTGGGAGGAAATGCGGTGTCGTTGTTGATTATGTGGAGGGGGAATTGCCCAGTTGATAAGATTTCGGCTAGAGTGCGACAAGAATTTCATGCCAACCCACCCACTCGATTAGATCTTATCAAAAGGTTCATCCAGATTGGAAAGATAAGGTGGATCACGTGATCACGTGCAGATTGCATCTGGTCCGGGCGTGGTGGGGGTTTTCTTCAGGATGAGAACGCTGATTTCAAGCGTCTGGAAGGAAAGGGGTTGGATGAAGGAAATTCTACACAGGGAAGAGTTATGTGCGCTTGCTGATGCTCTGAATAGACAACATTGGGGTTGATATCTGATGGTGTGGGGGGGATTCATGGTTATCGCATCCAAGGATAAGAAGAGAGGGAGAAAAAA